>JAACNH010004843.1:0-22548 GCA_019447015.1 Hymenochirus boettgeri | reverse complement strand
AAGTTTGGGGCATTACAATTTGAAATTTGATTATGCGATATTATCCCCTTTAACTTAATGTCCTATATAACTGTAATTCAACATTTGGTTACGCAATCACTGACTCCGTTTACTAATCACCTGTATTGACACTGGACTACACCCCCCTTTGCAAGCCACAGGCTCTTAGGGCAAGCAAACTATGCCAGTCGTACCGGTATTTCAACAGATATTTGGAGAAAATTTACACTAATTGGATGCTTCTTGGAATTTCCATGAAACTTTTTCTGGTGATATCAGTTATCCGATGACCTTCTTTCTATCTCGGGTCCAAACGAATCGTTCTAAATGTCTAAATCTGGTTGTACCCAATTTAAGACATTTTCGATATTCTAATCATATTTTCCCCTTTTCAATCTTCTTTTCTTATGGAATTTCATTTTTGAATTTATAATTTGGTAATTAGCTATTTTGTTGATATTTCATTTTCAAGTTTCCAAAATAGATGTGACTTTCGTATTCCGAACATGGTAAATCTTTAGATTTTCAAAACCGGCAGGTTTGTTTCAAATCAAGACCTTTATCTGTATTTGGTACATATTAATTTGCCGTCAGGCACAAACGATGACTTTTTGTGTTCAACTTTAGTCGTAGCCGTGGAGCAAGTAAATCTAGTGTAATGTATATGTATTATTTATGTACAAATACAAGGATATGCACTCAAACCTTTATTCTAAATGCCTTTCTCGTGCAGTCATAGGAGAACCGCATTTTATACCTTACAACAAGGACTCCCAGCCCTCACTATCCTATCCCATAATTTAATTAGATTCACGATCTCTAATTAATTATGCTTATGTATATTTGAGTGGCGGGAGTCTTTGTTATGTAATGTATGTCATTATGTATGTTTATTTATAAAGCCTCACTTGGTGACGCAGCGCTTTAACAGTAAACAAAATACAATAAAGTCCTACACGTGGATCCAAACCCAATTATAGTTCAGTACATACATATACAACTTTCTCGATAGAGTGCTAGATTTTTGCACACGAGTAAAGGAGGCCCCTGTCCCTTATATCTTACATCGAGTGGCTTATATAATCTTGTTTTGCTTTAGAGATGTAACTACACCCTTTGTGCATTTAAGATCATTTATGATATCTAAAGTATTGTGTCCTCTAATGTAAGGGTAATATATCTGATAACCGGGCTCAAGTTTAAGTATTACCTCCTGTGTCCTAACAACCTCATGCCCATATAGTTACATAGACACCTAAGATGATATTTGAAAATTATGCAATCTGCGCCAGGTCACCTGTGGACATTTGTCACACAACGCCATATAAAAAATACGTGCAGCCCTTATTTAATCACACTGAATACTTTTCCCTCCTCCTTCAAATTTTATACCAGGTCTGAACCGCATCCACACTGTCTTTTTTTTAATGTTGGGACAATAATTTTCCTAGGGTCCCTTATTCTATATCCCAGCCCTGATAGCGAAGCGAAAATACCAATTACTTCATTGTGATGTAAGAACATTTTCTTTCATTTTTTAACTGAGAAATATGAATACTCTTTCAGTATATGTACGTACTCTAAACCAGGGGTCTACGAAATAAGGAGCAATAAATAACACTCCCATATAATTTAGGATACCTCTTCCCTGATAAGAGAGCTCCACAAATAAGACATCTTTCTTGCCAAACCTAGCAGTGGGTTCCCTTTTTTTTGTTAACGTATCGGAGGTACCCGTCCATTAAACAACTGTACTGCTTAATGCTTTCTGTCAGAAAGGGATTGTTTTGATTACAAAGATAGGAAAACAGAGCAAACTAAAAACAGACCAAAATTGGACAAAAAACTGGACTGTCCTGTTCTAGTGTGAAACAGTGCCTAAATACTTCAGAAATAATTAGACTTAAATATTATCCTTTATACAAATACCATCCTTAATCGCAAGAAGGTGGGTGTATTTTCAGCACGATCCATTAGGATATTTCCTTAAAAATAAAATCCACATATTTGAAATTAGAAATATTCCAAGTACTGTTGAACAACATTTTTTTGTTATTTGTTATTTTGAATTAGTCATGTGATGGATGAATAACTAATGACATCACCAATTAAGTACCATTTATAAGAATTACTTTATACTATATCATGGGCTGTCCGTTTATATTTCGCTTTCTTTCTCTCCGTGCCCACATCTAACTGCATTATAAATAAGTACAAGCAGTGCCAAACATCACATTTGAGCTTGGTCAAGCCGTCTGTTATGCTTGTGTTATCCCCTTTGTTATGGGGTGAAAATCAGAAATGAGAAAGCACTAAATTATGGATGTCCGGGAATGAAATACAAGTCTTTCCTGAGGCCGAAAACGAGAAGTCGTTAGTCATAAGGATTTCCAGCGGTTAATTCAGAATCGGTATGATGAAGGAAAATAGCTTAGTAGGTCATTGGTACAGTGCGTGTAATTACTATTAACTCTCGCACAAGAAATGTTGCAAGGACTTAGCTTGGTAACACACTACAAGAGTTTTGAAAGATGACGGACATGTCTGCAAGATCCTTTCGTTTTTCCGTGAACGACCCAAAAACTGCCGACGGGACCGTTCGGGCGGCGTGCGCTCATTTTGAAACGCGCTATAACCAAACACTAGCGCTAAAGCCCAAAGCCCTATACGTTGGATCCGACAGTATCGGAGCTTTATCGCTAGTGTTTGTACCTAGCTTAGGAATGATCCTATTTTTCTAACTTTAAACGGATTGTGACTGTAAAAATATCTTGTGAGGTTTATTCAATCCAGGTCATGGTATTTCTGGTTGTCTCAATTAGATCCACTGGCCGTGAAGTTTAGTTCTTGAAGATTTCCTATCATCCGCTGGCTGAGTCGATGTCAGCCGTCGGATGACTAGCGAAAACGTCCTTCAAGAACTAACTGTCAAGTCATTTGATCTAATGACTACAACAGATAGACTGTAAAAACATCTAAGTCCCCAAAAATATGTCAGAACCTTCCAACATGGTAAAGTAAGTAACAGAAAAAACAGCACTGGGGTACCTGTTTTCTGGGAACACACTGCAACAAAAGAGAAGAAAAGGGCCTTCACTGATTGGTGGAATTTAAGTTTGAATGACTTGTTCTTAAACGCTATGTAAGTCAATTTTTTTTGGCAGATTTAATACTTTGTCCAAATATCCATTTCCTTTCTCCAGCTTGGTGATTGATCAACTGCCTTATTGATTGAAAGCCGGTCACACGTTGGGACACATTTTTGTCCAATCAATATGGGATGTTGGGATGTTACAACCCCTACATACTCTGTATTGCTCGAGCATAACTAAGTATGCTTGCTATTTATTGAGATGATATATAATAATAATTGAAATCTGAGCAAAGTCGGTTGGCTGGATATGGCTAATAACAGGGTTTACAAAAAAAATTAAATGTTTGCAGACCCTTTATGAATTGAAATCGTTATACTTCAGCCTGAATTCCTATTAGTTAAACAACTGGCTTGGTAGTGATGGGTCTAAACCATATTCACAAAGCCAAATTTCAAGGTTCGATATGCTGAATAGGTACTTTTACTGGGAGAGGGGTGCGGGGGTTTCATTGCCCTTTAAATCTGTTTTAATTTCCAGATATATTTACACATTGGACCATCTCTCTCTCCCTCTCTCTTCCCACAGTAAGGGGCGGAGATAGGCAAAATTTCTCATTATTCCTTGCTAATGCATGTAACATCTTTGGCATAATGACCACACCTGATAGTATCATCTTGAGGTTCCACTTCCCTCTGCCCTTATTTATTGTTGGCTAATGCATTGTCAGACCCGCTGGCATAGTACAAATGCAGATACAGCTTATGTCTTCAATTGGGACATGGAATGGCAGGTTTCATTGGATAGTTTTTTTAAGAAAAGTTGATGGGCCACCTGCCTTTCTTTTTTTTTTCTTTTTTCTTGTTTTTGCTTTTCGTTTTTTCCTTTTTTTTGCTCTTACTTTTTTTTTTTTTCCCTTTTTTTTCTGCTTTTTTCTTTTTTTTTTTTTTTCTTTTCTTTCCTTCTTTTTGTTTTTTTTTTTTGCTTTTTTTTTTCTGCTTTTTCACTTTTTCTTTCTTTTTTTTTTTTTTGCTTTTTCCCTTTTCTCTTTTCTTTTCTCGTTTTTTCTTTCTTTTTCTTTTTTTCCTCCTTCTCTTTTTCTTTTTTTTTTTTTTTTTTTTTGTCCCCCCTCCCGCCTGTTGCCTTTTCTGGTCTTTGCTACCTTCGTGCTGGGGCTGCCTCGCGTCCCCTCTCGCCTCGAAAAGCCGTACAAGGGGACAATAAATAATACATAATATATAAATAAGACAGTCTGTGCATCATGGACATAGACAAGTGCTTGAACATGTAACATGAGGAAAGAGGCCCTGCCTGTAGAGCTTACATCGACTTAGGTGGGTAACCTACAGGATCAATCAGAAAGGGTGGATGTGCTATAAATTATAGTCAACAATTCAACAGTCCTATGCCCGTGCTGTGCTCAAGGATGTAATGAGAGGTAAGAATTTAACCTTGTTTATTGAGGTTTTTTGACCAAGGAGAAAGGGGAAGAGATCCACAGGACGGGAAGCCACCAGAGAAAAGGTTTATGTGAGTATAGGCAGTTGTGAGTGGGGGGTCTGTATACAAGATAGTTCTGTGATTAGCGAGGGGACAGGCATGGAACTATAGGGACCAAAGAAGATATAAAAAGGATCAGCAGAGATTTTCGATTATCGTTGTTTAATGGGGAGCCAGGTTCAAGCCCGCGGCATTTTCCCCCCGAATAATTTCCAAAAAAAGATACAGACTTCCACATGTACTTACTTTTACAAAACAAGTAGCCGTTCTTGATGAAATAGATGGCCTTCTTTTAGCAGATACATTACATGAGTTTTGTCAGGTTCGATTCCCCAGACTAACTTTATATTTTACTAAAATATAAGTATCATACCATTATATATCACAAAAATTATAACATCACTACAAGAGTATGTAAAAGGACATATGTGTCTATTGATTTACAATATTTTGGATATATAATTTTTTTGAACTTCATATGAAGATACTTCATATGAACATGAATGAACGATTAGAATAACACTTTAATATTGGTATTTTTAAAGGGTATCTTGTACTCAAAAAAAAAGAAATCGAATTTTTCAAAAATAGTTAAATACAGCAATATTCCTAGCTGCTCCAAAACATTTTGCAGATTTTAATCGGAGCTTTAGAATCTGAGAAATCATCATTTGAATCACAGCATTTACAGGGAAAGCCCCTGTACTCCAGATGCAGCTATTATAACGTATCTACTCGAGTATAAACCGTCCCGAGTAATAAACGAGGTACCTATTTTCAGGTAAAAAAGAAGGAACCCATTGACTCGAGTATAAACCGAGGGGGAAGTATTTGCCACTAAAGATGTTTGGAACTACAACTCCCAGCAATCAGCATGCTGGAGTTGTATTTTTCAAACATTTTAAGTGGCAAATATTCTTGCAAATAGGGGTAATCCTCCTTTATTGTGCATACCGTATGCACAATAAAGAGGGTTTTACTCTTATTTTGTAGTAGTTGCCAATTCCTGTGAAATAAATTTCTCCTACCTTGTCCGCCGGCTGGTCGATCCGCATCCTCCTCGCTCCACATCCTCTTCGCATCCGGATGAAGGTCACTAAACCGCTGCCTCTCACTTTGCGGCGCGGGTAGTGACATCATCCGGATGCACAGAAGCTGTGGGAGGCGAGGATGCAGATCGTCGCGGCCTGGTACAAGTAAGGAGAAACCTTTTTACTTTCACTGAATTGGCTGACTCGAGTATAAACCGAGGTAAGTTTTTCAGCTTTTTTTAAGCCTGAAAACCCGGTTTTATACTCTATATATACGGTAATATGTATCCTGCTGTTGAACCTCTTTCCTTCCTGCCAGCACACTTTCTGCAACATTTAAGAGAATCCCCAGAGAAAAGACAGCAGGGTGAGGGAGGGGGAAGATGGTAGCCGAGCATGGCCATGGTGAGGCTGTGCATAACATCGAGAGTAGGGAGGGTGGGGGGATTAGGAATAACTCACAAACTTAAGCACTAAGCACAGATAAATCTGTGAGAACCATATTTTACTTGTCTCATATTGTAGTTTCAGAAAATGTCTTTGTTGTTCGGTGAGTAATAGTGACCCTTTTTGGACCACATTTGTAAAGTAATGGTTCTCATTGGCCAGTGTATCTGTATGTGTTTACATTTAGGAATGCACTTATAAGGTATGGTGTCACCTTTGTGTGGTTTATGATAATGGTTAACATTTAAAAGATCTTTTTAGTATTCAGATGTAAGGGCAGAAATACTGGTAAGCGACACGCGAACACATAATACTTCACACTTCCATAAACCCCCCACAGTACATATGTACGCTTGTGTTTTTGGCTGATATACTTTAATTAAATCTTTTCATGGTATAATCGATATGTGTCCTGATTCTGGAAGCTTGTCTGCCCTGCAGACATGGAGTTTATTGATTTGCTGTCAGCTTCCAGGAAGCAATGGATGCAGCTTCCTGTGACCGTGTACTGAATACATTTAGCTGGGTGTGCCCAGCTAGGTGATTATGGAGCTAACCCCTAGAATTCCAGGTTAATTTCATAAATACCTTCTGCCACAGCAAAGGGAGAAACACCGCGATTCCTTTGTAATGTTTGCTTTCTATTGGGCACTGTTGTCTGGAAACTTTAGTTTCCCTTTTAACCTCAGATACTTTACTGATAATAACAAAGGAGCAAAGTATGTTAAGGTTAAACTTTTATTATTTAGCCAACTAAGATCAGGATTATGGGGGGCCCCCCCCCCTTACGTTGTATAGTAAAATGATAATGTCCTTTAATTAACAAGCTTCTTGTAAGTTGCTGTCAAGCCTGGTTAGTTACTAATTCTACTCTCAACAAGCCAATTCGTCTCAGAGAGCCTCTCCAAATCTCAAGACCTGACAGAGCTGTGACTCACGCTCTGTTGTTTAGTAAAATCCTAGTTTTGTCTGTTCTATGAGGGTGGAATCCGGGACTGGGGTTATTTCTTACCTGATTATTGTTTTATACTACCCCACCTGCTCTTAGTGGTTTAGTTTTAGATCATTTCCAGTGTGTCCAAGATATGTTTGGTGTGGCACATCAATTTGGCAATTCCATAAGATTAGATATGCTCAGCATTTTTTCCTATAACACAAACGGAGGTAAGAATTGAACCCCTCCGGGCCGTGGCTTATGCAAACCTTATAGCGCACGCTGGGTTATGGTCACTCCACCCTAGAATTTTAACACATGGCAGGAGTGTGTCTTGTACATTCCCGTATCAAACAATGTGGTTCTGATAGAACCCCAAACAATACACCGCAAGCCACCCGAACACCTGGTTTGACAGGGGTCAATTAAAGGTGAGGAGACCTCTCAGACAATATTTAATTCAATGCTGTTGCTATTATTAATATGATCAGAGGACATTTTAAGATGAATTCAACCTGCAGTCTTTTTTTTGGCTTTTGCGAACTAGTAAAAGCTTAACAGACAAGATTTTTTATGGTGTGGGACTGTAATGCAAACGATAATTACATTCTCCAGGGCCTGTCCAACAGAAAAAAAAAATCTTTTATATAAAAATCTGAATAGTGGACCCGAGCAGCAAAGTGAACTTTAGGTAAGAGAACCTAGGGTAGAGGACCTTTCAGTCCTAGTCCTCAACCTGGGTACCAGGCATGGGGAAAAGTAAAATGGGGGAAAGTGCGTATAACTTCCTTTAACCATGAAGCAAGTTGTGTTGTTGTAGCAGTCTATCACTAGAGGTTAGAGTGCGGTCGGACCTGCGATGAATTGGTCAGAGTATGGAGCGATAGTAAGGTCCCCTCACTTTGTTCCCTGTTCTGGCTTCCTGAAGGTTCATTGAAGAAACGGGGGGTAATGACACCGCTCTTTTTACCTCCCTTCGTCATTACAAACGATATAAAAACAGTTTTAATTACCACCTTTAAGTATGCTGATGTTTATGGAAGTAATGAGGCAATTGTGAACATCATATTTTTCATTTCATTATTGAACACCAAGCATTACACTGTAGAACATATATTACAACATTCCAACCACAATTTTAGATAAAGAAACCTTAGTTATTTTTTTTTCAATCCCAGAATGAATAAACGCTTTATGTTACATATGGAATACTAGTATATGAAAGGCAGTGGTAGCAATATGTGATTGATTTTATAAAATGGGAATAGGTTTTATCCTGAGATAAGGACATCAGGGACATGGTAGTGGTGTTTTGGGGTTAGTGTGTGGCAGTTCCCACTCCACTCCACTCAGGTTTGTAAACTACTCTCCCTTCTACTACTCTTACCCTCGACTTATGCTCGAGTCAATTGGTTTTCTCATTTTTGAGGTAAAAAATGGGTACCATTCGGGTCGACTTATAATTCAGTATATACGTAACTAGAGAATTATCCGCAGTAGTGCTGGTTTTAATACTTATTCAACCAAATAATGAGGATCTAAGGCTCACCAAGCTGAAGGGAGCTCATTGAGCCTACCAGCCACATATATACTCGTCCACAGTCCACTGTTGTAGCCTTTATCCTAAATACAAAGACTACCCCTATCAGTATCAGCTGCTAAGCAAACAGGCCTTGCAATTTAGATCTCTTCATTTTATAGTGGTCTCCCAACACACCTTTAAAATCTATTGATCCTGATTAAATCTTGAATCTGAATTGGATCTGGGTATGGACAATCCTATACCCCCCCATAAATCTGATTTGGTCCAATAAACCCTCGATCCAATCAGATTCAAGATTTCAAATTAGACCCCTCCGATTTTAAGGTGGTAGTGAGACCTAATAAAATGCAATAATATCTGAATTGCAAGCCTCGTTGTTGGATTAGCTTCTGTCCTGCTAAATTGTATTGAGGCATAAGGTCTACAAAAGATAGCTGTTAGACCTAGTATACACCTGCGGGTAGGCTCCATGGCTACCTTCACCCTGGTGGCCTTAGATCCCTCCTATTCGGTGCAGTATTCAATACAGCGCTACTACTGCCATGTGTTCGCTATTTATTTATATTAGAGAATGGCTAAAAAATATTTTTTTCTTATGTTTTGTAATTATTTGGCATGAAATCTGAATTTTTTTTTTCTTGACAAATACCTTCTAAAATATTTCAAATATATACAGGCAGGATTTTATAAAAGCAACAAATATAGTGCATACCACTGCCTTTATTTAGTTTTGGTATTCATGTGTAAACATATAGCTTTTTATTTCTTCTGGGCTTTGAAAATAAGATTTACAAGGAGTTCAAGCGAGTTAGGGAGAGTTTTCCCCACAACTCCCTTGCTTATTAAATTCACATAAGGGTAAAGAGACTTCTGAGGAATCTAATTTTATTTGCATTTCTGGTTAATAGAATTAAATATCTATAAATAATTCTAATAGTTTCTAATTAACTCAGAAATTGGTATATCTTATAATTCTAATTAGTTCATTAGAATTCCCAGCATTAAAGACAGCAAAGTAGCGGTGGCCAATTATCCAGTGATCAATGTCTGCCTCCATAATCACCTACAAATGGAAGGCCTACAGTTCCCCTTTAAGGCTGGGTAAGCACCCAGCAGATATTTTCGGCAGCTGACAGATTCACGGAACTTGCGTCGGTCGGATGAAGTATCTGCTGGTGTTGGGGCGGCTGCCCGCAACTGACCTTGATCGTTCTTTTCGTCTGGATTGACAAACAAATGATCCGGACAGTCGGTAAATTTCCGTATCGATGTTGCGGTACACAAACGGTCCATCATTTGCACCTTCATGCCGTGCCAAGTTTGCTCGACCGATGGACATTTGTCGGGACAACTTACTCTGTGCGTTGTACCCAGCCTAAGCGACCACAGAGAAGACTGTAATAATATGGCGCTCTAAACCAAACTACCAGCATGTTGTGGTAATGGCAAGGGGTAAATATGTTCCTCTAGGGTCCCTTCCCCCTCTTGCCCTGCCTGGTCTTCCCCCCCTTCGTCTTCTTGTTGCTTTCTGTCGCCCCCCCCTCTCTGTCGTGCTTTCCCCTTCCCCTCCCCTTTTCCTCCTGCCTGCCCTCCCGCGCTTCCCCCTCCGCCCCTTTCCTTGCTCCTCCCCCTCTCCTCTGTCTTTAGGGATGTGGGGAGTTCCCGGAAGGAATCCACGCAAGCATATGAGAACATACAAACTCCTTGCAGAATGTGTCCAAGGGTGGATTTGAACTCAACAATTCAGCAATGAACCAGTACTACACTGAGTCCTTGTGCCACCAAATGAGTTCTCTGGTTGACCAGGACCCTTTCCAATTTAGAGTCGGAAAGTATTTTTTCCAGCTGTTTTGGGGGGGGGGGGGGTTGCTTTTCTTTCTAGATCTGTTAGGTAGGGCTCATGCGTAGCTAAAACTTTTGTACTGATGAACATATCTTTATTCACCCTCCTGACCATGATAGATAGATAGGATAGATAGATATATAGATAGACGGATAGATAGAATAGATAGATAGTAGATAGATAGATAGATTTTTTTTTTTTTTTTTTAAGGACAAATTGACTTGTACATAGTCTAGTACTATAGTAATAACATGAAAATTTGCTTGTGGCAGACTTAGAGGCATTTTTGGATGTATATCATCATTGAACACAAAAAAGGAGAACCTGCCTTGTCCTTAGGAATGTAAGCTTATTTTTCAAATAGATTTGTGCTCGAGGGAGTGCCCTCTTGTGAGTCGAATCTAAGTTCACTTTAAGAAAATGTGACACTTTTTAATAAGGGCATGTCTACCTCCAAAACATTTTTTGCTGTAGTGTAGGGAGCGCTCTCCTGTGTCCTTTTGGCCATATACTTTCAATTATTTTTTGAAACAGTTATCAAGTTGTTTTCACATCTTTGTGTTTTCTTATGGGTGTATTCAATTATTTCTCTCCTCCTATAGTGGGCATTGGTGCTTGTACCTAGGGAAGATATGTTCCCCCAAATCAGAGGGGTTTTGCATATACCTTTGTCCATTTTATAATTAAATGCAGAATCTGAGCACTGAATTTGAAAAGTGCCACCTTGGATTCTTAATCAGCGAGCTGGGTTGAGTGCCCGCGTCCCGCACTGAATAATTCAATACGAATGGCACCCCCGAGGCATTTTCCCTTTCGTATAATTTATTGCTGATCACTGCTGTTTGCTCTAGGTAGCACACACTGTTGCTACACGCAGGGCTGCATTTATACTACTGGTTACTTTTACACTTTAATTTATTTCAAGCTCAGCTTTGCTGCATGTGTTTCGATAATCCCTTTGATTAATGTTGCTCTTTCTTACTGGTTTGCAATCATCTCTCTCTGTTCTATTACTGGAGATTATTTCTGCTGAAATTTGTGGAAACAGATATTCCAATACTCAAATAGCTCTGTTACTCAGATCTCCTTTGAATATTTATTAACAGCAACAAACGCTTGCTGGAAATATTTTTTAACTTAGATACAAAAGCCAATACAGAGAACTAAACTGAAGCCATCTGAACTAAGAGCTGCCCCATTCAGCTACCCAGCCAGAATCACTCATAAGCTTCCTATCCAGTACAATTCCTCCAACAAAGATATAACTCACAGATGAAATTCAAACTAAACTAGCTCTCCTTACTGAACATTCACTATTTGTGAGTGACTCCTAACCCCACCCCCAATAGCTTATTGGTCCTACAGATCCAATATCCAATAAGATTTAAGATTGTATCTAGACCAATCAGATTTTGGGTGTGTGTTTATGATACACTATAAAACAGCATGAACCTTCAGAGAAGCTTAGTTTTTCTAATCATCAGTCAGCTAGCAGGTCTTGTTGCCTTTGCATTTAGGTTAGAGATTTGTAAAGTAATGGCGGGTTGTTTTAGTTGGACTGCCAAAATTTACCAACTTGTCTACCCCCGTTTTTCTGATCCAGGGGAATGGCGACCACCATTGTTTCACCACCACCACTAAAAAAAATGTTGTGTGTACCACCCATCCTGGCAGTTGAAGAAGTGTCCCTGGATTCTGGGGTGGTCTCCTCCAGCATACCCCCTCTACTGTAACCAAACAGTACCTGTATACTCCTGAGAATGCCTCGGCTTTATCCTGCCACACACACCCACAGCCCCTGGAACAGCCTCCGGTCCACCCTGACCCTGCCTATTCCACACCCTGAGGAAGGGCCTAGAGTCCCCCAACACGTTGTATGCTGGTTGTTCTTCACAATAAAGAAATATTCACTGAAGTAGTGTGCTCCTCTCCTCGTTTGCTATGGCCACACCTGTCACACACTAGCCCCCTATTATATACAGACACCCACCCTGCCTTCTGGGCATGGTGGGATGTCTGTATATAGGTGGCTCTGGTGTGTGACATGGTTGTGCCTGCTTCTGGCAGATGGGTGTCTGTATATAATATAAGGCATTATGCAAAACCACTTACAACAGTGTAATATTCTAATATTATAAGAAGAAAGGGCGGCTTATTTCTTAATACTTAGTTTATTTTTCCTTCATCATCCCAATTGCATTTAGAATTCTAGCCCTAGTCCTATTCCCCCCCTAATAAACCCCCCCCCCAAACCCCCCCCAACCCCCAAGGCAATATAACTGAAAGGCAGGATCCCTTGCCTCCCCTCCAGGAGAAAAATGGTCATGCGTACTGCGCCCTCCCTCTCTCCCTCTCCCCATCCGTTTTCCTCTCCTAGCACAAAACCACTTTTCCTGTAGTGTAGGGCTCCTCCCCCACCCCAACCGCTTAGTTATTTTTTGCAGAAACTCCCCCCCGAAAGTGCACTTATATTACCGTCTCTCCTCTCTCCCTTGCCCTCCTCCACGCTCTGGCTACCGGAAGCGAAATCCATATGGCTGCCTCTTAGAGCCCAATCACGGTATGCGACTGCCGGTCGCGGCCCCCTTCTTCAGTTTCATGAAAGCAGAGGGCCATTACATGACATCAAGGGAGAGGGAGTTCACGGTGATTTCTGCAAATATTACTATAGGCGGTTGAGGCGGGGTAGGTAGCCCTACACTACAAAAAAACACTACAAATGGGGTGACAATCCCGTTTTAAAAAAAATAAAAAACCCAGAAAGCAATACCCCACACACAAGCCTCCGGTTAAACAAATCTTTGTGGAGGAGAGTGGACATTGGTTTGAAGTGACAGGAAGCATGCTCCAGCAGGTCACTCTTCAAAAAAACACGCTGTATTATTATTCGGGCCCATGCACTGGACATGGATTGTAGCGGCATCGTGATATAATAAGAGCACAGTGACATAGATGAGTGATTTTTATTTATGATTATACGCACTCGCCCCCATTATGAAATATACACACTTATTATTTACGATCCATATATAAGAGAATACATGATGTATTCATCATACTCTAACTTCCTTCTGGGCCAACATTTAGGAATCCCCACTATAAAAACCCTGGCCTTGCCCCTAATTCCTGATAGTTGTAATTAATCGTCTGATAAAAAAACTAAAACTGAATTGTTTATAGTACTATTTTGCCAGTAAATCATACCTTTGCCAGTAATGTTTATGCAGTTTGTTGCTTTAAATAATACAATAAACATTTACAAAATATTTGTTTGTGTAATAAATTTCCCTGACTTGAATGCATATTAAATAGATTGAACTTAATATGTTCCAGGCATGTCCACCCCCCAAACTAAAATTTAAACCTACTACTCCTTGGCCTACTGTGTAGTGTGTCAAAATTCCTCCTCACCCCCTCACCCCTCTCTCTCCAAACGGTTCTCCCTGTATGTCTGTCAAATCCCAGAATTAAAGAGTAGAAGCCATTCCTGGTCGTAAATTTGGTTTCCCCGCCTCTAACTATTCCCTTGTAGAGGTTCCTATAGGCGCAAGCCATGCTCAGGTAATTACTATGAGGAGCAATTGAAAAAAGAAGGGAATTTTCCCATCATGCAATTCACATGATTTGCCATGAACACAATGGTCTCCCATTCTAGTTATAGCAAAACTCCCAGACTGCAACCTGAGCAGAAGATATTTTTCTGATTGATATGCTACAAGATACAATTTTTTTCATCATTGATGTCCTTTTATAACTATATTACGCTGTATACGGAAATGTGCAGAAAGTGGTTTGCAATAAACGTTCATTTTTTGTTGGCAAATTTGAAGGTCTGTTGTACACTTATGTGCGTCCTTGCCACGTGAATGCGGGCGCAACTAAAGATTACTATTTACATAACATAGAAACTCTTAAGTTGCGCACCATTCCGGTGGATTTACCCACAACCATTCACTTTACTGTGTATGAGGTATCCAGTTTGGTTTTCCTGCATGCTGTGCTCTGGGGCAATAAGCATAATTTTCCTTCTTCTAGCGCAGCACCGGATAAACGGTGTGTTTGCATTTGTAAAGAATAATTTTTTATTTTATAATAACATCTTTATTGTAAGGTGGACTATTTTTAGTTCCTCAAGATCATCTCATTATTGGGGGATATTATAGTAATAGTAAGTAGCATGCTGCATTCATTTACAACCTCGCTTGTATTTACAACCTGCATGTTTTCAATATACAGTTCCCTATACATCCATCCCTGCTGCCTCTGCCTTTGAGAGAGCTTGTCAGGGAATGGTGAACTATTAGTGCAACTATAGGCACTTGAGTTAGTCCTCAATTATTTTGCAGGCTATTTGGCCAAGAAAGCAACTTTCAAGCTACTGTAATCAAAACAACACTTTAGTCATCTATCGTTTATCAACATTTATTTGCCGTTTTATTGACTGCTATCAACAACACCACTAGGTATGATGCCGATCCGTGAAATCCATAGGAGAATTTGCCCATACAGACAGTGCTTCGTCCAGCCATGCCGCTTTATGTGTACCCAGTCTAAGGTGAACTGGTCCACCAAAATGCTTTAGGTAAATTGGATAGGAATGCTTCACCTGAGAATTTTTGCGATTTATTTCATTATTTTATTTTGCATATTTTTAGAGATATTGTAAATTTTTGGTATGGCAGCAGCACACCCAGTTCCCTGCACATTCCTGCTTCCTGTCTGAGGTCCATGTCAGTCAATCTGGCCCTGTGTCTCCCCTCCCCCTTTTGCAAGCCCCCCTGGTCCTCCCACTCATGGACCGCCATTGTGCCTCCAGTTTGTGGCCCCCTGTGGCCACATTCTCTTACAGCCCATTGTGGCCCCGTCCACCCGGTGGCATCCGTGGCCTTGCCCACAGCCTCGCGAGGTGTCATAGCCCACCCACCCTTGTGCACACAGCCCCCCTCGTGGGTGCACAAGCCCCGCCCACTTGCGGAGTTCTCATGGCCACTCAATAACCCCTCCCTCCCCCCCCCTACATAAACTCTGTGGAAACAGCCTTTTCAGTGCAGAGTGAGAACGCTGGAAAGACTGTTTTCACATAGTGGGAGAGAAGAGCTGTAGATCCCTTACCTACTCTTTAAACTTTCTGGTCAGTAATTTTCCTTATATCATCTTGGGCTGTGGAGCCCGTACAGAGGTGGTTTAAAAGGTAGTAAACTTGGCCTATTTAGTTTAACTATACTTTGTTTGGAGACCACATTCCTCTTAATGAGAAATCCACTTTGCCGCTCAAATATACCCATTCAGTGTGTCCAGAGCTGTGGCAATTGCAAAGCGGATCTGACAGAATTTGCTGAATATTGTTGGTCATCCGGGCCCAAGACAGAAATTGCATTCCTGCTCACTAAGCCCATTTCATTCAGTATTAGATTTGATAACTATTCTAAACACCCTAACTTTCTAAAGTTCGTCTGCAATCAGTTGCTGTTTTCCTGCCATTTTAAGTGCACGTAGATGCCCTCCCACACATGCAAGCCCCCCCCGCACCCCCCCCCCCCCACGCCCCCCCCCAAGCAATTCACATATCAGAGCGTTAACCTGGCCACCATGAATACTGATTGGAAGTGACAAAATAGGGTTCAGTGTATGCCACCAGTTATGTAGCACACCAGTGGCTTCTCCCTAGAATATGTTTGTCAGCTGTGGGTTGCATGAAAAATTAGCCGGGTTGGCCACAACAGGAAAATATTTGTGGTCAGATCTGAGTTGTTTAAACTAATATACTATTTCTGTGCCAACATGACTTTCCAGAGTATTGGCAATTAACACTTCTTGCCAGCACTTTCCCAAGTATGCCATTCACCCTTCATACGCAGCCCAAGTCTTACCCCAGAGTATTGGCGCCATTACCACCGCCTTTCAGTGTCAACAGAGAGTACCATTAACCCTTCAGTGGCAGCAGACGTTTCCTTTTAATACTTATTCAGTAGTGCCAGCACTTTTCCAGAGTATTGCCCTTACACATTTTCAATGCCAGCAGAGAATTTCCATAACCTGTTATGTGCCAATCAGACTTTCCTCCTATAATTCTTCGGTGGCCAGCACTTTCGCTAAGTATTGCTGTAACATTTTCAGTCTGCCAGCACAGAGTATTAATCTTTAACTCTTTTACCTTGCCACATTGACATGTATATCAGTATGTACCTGCTTTCCTGTCATGTCTCCTCCATTGAATTGTTCACTCTCACACCTACTCTAAGTTCTAATTGGAGAGTTGGGTGGAAGGAAGAAAGAGCAGGATAGGGGATCATCGTGGCTGCTAGTACACAGGGGTCCACTGTAAGGGGATCAGTGGCACACAGTCTTTTACCTGGCATTTAAGAACTGTTCTCCTTCCTCCAGTGCATAGCTACAGACGTAAATGGTCCCTGAGCAAATTTTGGGCACGTGCCCCCCAACTCCGCCCAAACACAAATCGCACCACAAACTTAATAACATTTCCCATAAAAAACATCAACAATTCATCACTTAAATGTTTTTTAAAAATAATCGAGGCGCTCATTTTTAAAACAGAACAACATAATTTACCCTACTAAACATTCTTACTTAGATCCTCAACCGCTAAAATAACTAACCAAACGGACGTTGGTCAAATGATGTGTAATATAACCACTGTAAAATTGTTGCACCAAGATTGGTTAAATGCTGCATGTATACACTGATAAACTATTTGCGAACTGGGCACTGCACAAAGCCAATACGATTAAATGATTGGCACACCCAGACAATGGTAAAATACTTTGTCGCAGACCATGGGGGCAGAAGATTGGTGAAAGTTGTTTGGAATGTCTCATAGCATCTAGGACTATTGGCGCTCTGATTTTGTTTTTGTGCCTGAGGTGAAGGTCAAAATGGTGAGTAGGATGTACTTTTGGGTTCTACATAGAACCTATTTTTTCGATTTCGAATCCGGCGTTTTCGAATCCCGGCTAAACTTAGGAACTTCCCAGATTTTTTCGAACCTCGAAGTTGAGTTTTTCGATTTTATCGTTAAATGCGATATTATCAAAATTGAAAGTAATTACTTCAAATGAATCGAAAATGCAAATAAAATCATCGCAATTTTATGGAAATGAACTCTGCCACATGACCTAAATTCACCAACCCCAGTAGTGCCAACCCCGGTATAAAAGGCAACCTTTCACAGACTACCAGTTTGTCAGTGTGTTGGGAGTTTAGTTGGAGAAGCTGATATGTTGGAGTTTGGAGAGATTTTTTTTTTTTTTTTTTCGTTTATTGAGCAAACTTGAGCTTTGATTGTGTGGATTTCAGTTGGTGGGTTTAACACTTGCTGTTATCCTCCCCTGTGTTTCACACATTGATAAAACCAAAAGTCCTTTTAAGGACTCCTGTGAAACCAAAAGTCCCTTTAAGACTACTGCTGTTAAACCAAAGTGCTTTTAAGGTCTAACCCATCCAAGTCCTTTGGACAAATTTTCTTTTCTGTGGTCCGTTTGAGGTTTTTGTGTGTTTTGTTTCTCCTCTGTGTATTAGGTATACAGTATATTATTATATAATCTAGATATCTATTATATCTAGGCGCACATCTATAATATATATATGGAAAGTCCGCCGCACTCCGTCCACATCCAATGGCCCTGGGGGGGTTGGGGGGCCCCTATCCACATGAATGTAAATATAGAGAAGTTTCTGGAGCACTCCGTTCTCATAATGAACTTTATTGAAAAGTAGGTCTGGTAGCCTACGCGTTTCAGACAGCCCGCCAACTGGGCCTCCTCAGGGTACACGACAATATACTAACACTTAGGGTCCCATAAAAAGATACAGAAACCCACGTGACACACACACCCTATAAACCCGCCCCCCACGTGACTCTACCCGAACAGGTGGGTTTTTGAAAGTACCCGGACCAAGTAGCCGACCCGGCTACCACAGGGAAAGCCCTTCTCCAACCTACCAGCGCCGTCCAGAGGTGCCATACCACGTGTTTCCCAATAACAAAATATCCCAGGAAAGGTCATAAAAAATGCCAAACTGGAGGAAAACCTCTAAGCAGAAAGTGCAGCGTATCTACATTCCGAACGTGCTTCTAGTAAACGCTGTGTTTGCTAAAGTGCCTATTGTTGCTAAAAAGTGTAATAGTGCTTAGCACCAAAGGCAACCAGACAAGGTCGGATACAGTGTCAAGTGCCTCAACAAACCCAAATGACCACAACCGCATGTCCAGGTCGAAAGAAGTAAAGAAGGCTAAAGTCATAGAATAGACACACTATTCACATTTAACAATCAACTATCTCACAAGATAATACAAGGAATAACGTTCCCCTTGAAGAAGGGTTCAGGGAATAACTAGGGGTGGGCTGTACCTGAACTACTGGGCTGGCAGGAGGTGAAAAACGTTACTGTTATAAGGAGTGGCAAAGATAAACAATTATATGGATCCAGGGGCCGTCCCTAAGGGGGTAATCAGGGCCAATCAAGTTACTTACTCGTGCTCATCTCAAAGGGATAGCATCTACAGGAAACAGTTCCAGAGGGACTGATCAATTGAGCACCGAAAAAATAAATCTAAATTCTGTGTGCCAGTCTTTTAATCCATTTAACCTCCCTTTGTAGGAGTGCTATTTTCTTCCGGTTAATGCCTTCCCTTTTGGTTCCACATCAAATAGCCATCCAATCGTAGAGTGTAGATGGGATGTGCCCATAAGTCTAGTGTCTGGCCACAGATTGTTCACCATATTTTTCAATATGTGGTATTGTGTTATTTCCAGAATATCCACGTCAACTTGATTCTGCTTGGCCAGCCAAATGTTTACAACCCTTGGTGGTGTCACCATGTTTTGACCATTTGTACCAGCTGGCACCCAGCTACTCTGTGCCTAAATGTTTTCTACCTGTGGGTCATCCTAGCCTGGCCCATGCCAAATGTTTACACACACTTTGGTTGTTCACTGTTTTGAACCATTGTGTAGGTAACAGCTGGCACCAGCTACTCCTGTGGTATGTTTTTACCTGGGGTCAACCCTGCTTGGCCCATGCCAATGTATTACACCAACCCTTGTGGTGGTCACCTGTTTTTTGAACCATTTGTACACTGCACCAGCACTCTGTGGCTAATGTTTCTTACCTGTGGGTCAATCCTGCCTGGCCCCTGCCAAATGTTTACCACCTTTGTGGTCGTCACCATGTTTTTGACCCTTGTGTACATCTGCTGCAACCAGCTACTCTGTGGCTAATGTTTTTACCGTGGGTGTCAATCCTGCCTGGCCCATGCCAAATGTTTACACACTTTGTGGTGTCCACCTGTTTTGACCATTGTGTACAGCTGGCACCAGCTACTCTGTGGCTAATGTTTCTGACCTGTGGGTCAATCCAATGCCTGGCCCATGCCAATGTTTACACCCTTTTGTGGTCACCTGTTTTGACCATTGTGTAACAGCTGCACCAGCTACTCTGTGGCTAATGTTTGTACCTGTGGGTCAACCCTGCTTGGCCCATGCCAAATGTTTACACCCTTGTGGTGTCACTGTTTTGACCATTGTGTACAGCTGCACCAGCTACTCTGTGGCTATATTTTCTTACCTGTGGGGTCAATCCCTGCCTGGCCCATGCCAAATGTTTACACCCTTTGTGGTCTCACCTGTTTTCGACCATTGTGTACAGCTGCACCAGCTACTGCTGTGGCTAATTATTTTTACCTGTGGGTCAATCCTGCCGTGGCCCATGCCAATGTTTACACCTTTGTTGTGTCACCTGTTTTTGACCATTTTGCATACTGCACCAGCTACTCTGTGCTAATGTTTCTTACCTGTGGTCAATCCTGCTGGCCCCCTGCCAAATGTTTACACCCTTGTGTTCTCACCTGTTTTGACCATTGAGTACAGCTGCAGCCAGCTACTCTGTGGCTAATGTTTTGTACCTGTGGTCAACCCTGCTTTGGCCCATGCAAATGTTTTTACACCCTTGTGGTGTCACCTGTTTTTGACCATTTGTAACAGCTGCACCAGCTACTCTGTGGCTAATGTTTTCTTACTGTGGGTCAATCCTGCCCTGGCCCAATGCCAACATGTTTACAACACCCTTGTGGTGTCACCAATTTTTGACCATTGTGTACAGCTGCACCAGCTACTCTGTGGCTAATGTTTGTTACCTGTGGGTCCCTCCTGCCTGGCCCATGCCAATGTTTACACACCTTGGTGGGTGTCACCTGTTTTGACCATTGTGTACAGCTGCAACCCGCTACCTGTGGCTAATGTTTCTTACCTGTGGGTCAAATCCTGCCTGCCCATGCCAAATGTTTACACCCTTGTGGTGTCACCTGTTTTGACCATTGTGTACAGCTGCACCAGCTACTCTGTGGCTAATGTTTGTACCTGTGGGTCAACCCTGCTTGGCCCATGCCAAATGTTTACACCCTTGTGGTGTCACCTGTTTTTACCATTCTGTACAGCTGCACCAGTTCTCTGTGGCTAATGTTTCTTACCTGTGCGTCAATCCTGCCTGGCCCATGCCAATGTTTACACCCTTGTGGTGTCACCTGTTTTGACCATCTGTTACAGCTGCACCAGCTACTCTTGTGGCTAATGTTTCTTACCTGTGGGTCAATCCTGCCTTGCCCATGCCAAATGTTTTACACCCTTGTGGTGTCACCTGTTTTTGAACCATTGTGTACAAGCTGCCACCAGCTACTCTGTGGCTAATGTTTTGTACCTGTGGGTCAACCCTGCTTGGCCCATGCCAAATGTTTACAACAACCCTTGTGGTGTCCACCTGTTTTGACCATTGTGTACAGCTGCACCAGCTACTCTGTGGCTAATGTTTCTACCCGTGGTCAATCCTGCTGGCCCATGCCACAATGTTTACAACCCTTGTGGTTTCACCTGTTTGAACCTTGTGTACACAGCTGCACCAGCTACTCTGTGGCTAAGTTTGTAACCTGTGGGTCAATCCTTCCTGGCCCATGCCAAATGTTTACACAACCTTGTGGTGTCACCTCTTTTGACCATTCTGTACAGCTGCAACCACTACTCTGTGGCTAATGTTTGTACCTGTGGGTCAACCCTGCTTGGTCCATGCCAAATGTTTACACCCTTGTGGTGTCACCTGTTTTGACCATTCTGTACAGCTGTACCAGCTACTCTGTGCTAATGTTTCGTTACCTTGTGGGTCATCTCCTCCTGGCCCATGCCAATGTTTCACACCCTTGTGTGTTCACCTGTTTTTGACATTGTGTACAGCTGCACCAGCTACTATTGTCTTAATGTTTGTACCTGTGGGTCAATCCCTGCCTTGGCCCATGCCAATGTTTACACCCTTGTGGTGTCACCTCTTTTGAACCATTCTGTACAGCTGCACCAGCTACTCTGTGGCTAATGTTTTGTACCTGTGGGTCACCCTGCCTTGGCTCCATGCCAAATGTTTCAACCCTTGGTGTTCACCTGTTTTGACCATTCTGTACAGCTGCACCAGCTACTCTGGGCTAATGTTCTTACCTGTGGGTCATCCTGCCTGCCCCATGCCAATGTGTACATACACCCTTGTGGTGTCACCTGTTTTGAACATTGTGTACAGCTGCACCAGCTACTCTGTGGCTATGTTTCTTACTGTGGGTCAATCCTGCCTGGCCCATGGCCAACATGTTTACAACCCTTGTCTGTGGTGTCACCTGTTTTGACCATTCTGGACACTGCACAGCTACTCTGTGGCTATGTTTTACCTGGGGTCAATCCTGCTGCCCATGCCAAATGTTTACACCCTTGTGGTGTCACCTGTTTTGACCATTGGTACAGCTGCACCAGCTACTCTGTGGCTAATGTTTCTTACCGTGGGTCAATCCTGCCTGGCCCGTGCCAAATGTTACAACCTTGTGGTGTCACCGTTTTGACCATTGTGTACAGCTGCACCAGCTACTCTGTGGCTAATTTCGTACCTGTGGGTCAATCTGCCTGGCCCTGCCAAAGTTTACACCCTTTGTGGTGTACACCTGTTTTGACCATTGTGTACAGCTGCACCAGCTACTCTGTGGCTAATGTTTCTTACATGTGGGTCAATCCTGCCTGGCCCATGCCACATGTTTACACCCTTGTGGTGCCACCTGTTTTGACCATCGTGTACAGCTGCACCAGCTACTCTGTGGCTAATGTTTGTACCTGTGG
>JAACNH010004842.1:0-22549 GCA_019447015.1 Hymenochirus boettgeri | reverse complement strand
AGCAATCAAAAACTATTGTTTTATCTATATGGATATTTTGGTTAAAAGTGTCTTCTGCAGCCAGTCCCATTGAAAAAAGAGATGTAAAGATGATTGCCTGAAAATATTGCTTTTTAAGTTTTTCTGGTGGTTATAAACTATATATTATGGACCCAATTGTATCAGATGCAAACTGATAGAAATCAGATATTACAAGAGTTCTAGAGACAGCACAGAGAAGGATATGGAACTTGGAAAAGAAAGAAGAATCAAGCAACCAAAAAAGAATTCCCTTTATTACTAAATGTGATGGTCTTAGTGGACATGTTACAGATATAACATAATTTGAAGAATTTGAAATGTTCATATTCCTTGATTGAGTGTTAAGGAAAAATGTTTATACATCCTGGAACAAAATTGGAGATTAAACCAAATGGATATTTCACACATAACTCTAAATATGTAATTTATGCTTTAGTTTTCCCTTTCATCTCTGGTATATCTAAATAATAGGGACCCTCAATACCAGCAGCAAAGCATCCCAGTAGGCTACACTTTCTGGTCTCACTTTCTCTCACTGCACTTTCTCTTTCTGGAGAACCTCTGGTATATATTGGGGATCTAAAGATTATGACAAAACCTGTGGGGCAATCATAGTAAAATAGTTATTGAGGGTAAAGGGGGGGGGGGGGGTTCCTTCCTGACTCCAAATGGCAATTGAAAAGTATCTCTGGATCAAACAGAACTACAGTATATATATATTAATACCAGTAATTCTCAACATTGTTTAGTCTAAGAAACTTATCTAGCCCACTTTTAAAGCTATTCAATGCACTTGCCATTACCATATCTGCTGGAAGACAGTTCCACAGTTTCACCGTTCTCACTGTAAAGAAACCTTTTATAACCTGAAGATTAAACTTCTTTTCTTCTAGTCTTAAAGGATGTTCTGTTCCCTCTGATTTCAAAATGTTGTCATTTTGTTATGAAGGAACATAAAGGGGAAGATTTAAGATACACGGTGCTAGAACATATTTATGTGCATGTAACAGGTGGAGATAGGAATTGGCCCTAAGAAAAAGGGAGGTCTGATAGTGGAAACACTATCTCCGGAGTCGCCAACCGAATAGAGGATGAAGCCACAAAGCAAACTTTAAGTAGGAATTGCAAAAGATAGAAAGCGAACCCTGCGGGGAGGACCTGGTGGTTTAGGTCCTTACTCTGGGTACTAACCATCAGTGGATGGTGGGCAGTGTATGTACAGTTGTCCTTTAATTGTGGTTGTCGTATATAAATAGGTTGGGGTTAAGTTGTATTTTATCCATGTTTCATGTTCATGTACCTCACTTCCTGTATAATTGTTCAAATTGTGCTAGTGAAGAGATGTGATGTATTAGCTATTGTGTGTGCTTGAGAAAGGGACACTGTCCCAAATGCTTGTACTGTTGTACAATTGCTGTGTACATATAAAATATATTTTTTATTTGTAAATTTGTGTGATTTACAGTATCCGCTTTATGTCTGCACCACAACTTGAGAAATTCAGAGTGCTGTTCTACATACTTCATATATAAATATATTACATACAACACACCATTTAGAACACTAAACATACCATAGTGGCTGTAAAAAGACAAAAACACTGCATAGTTTCTTGTTTCTCGTTCTTATGTTATTTAGGAACATTCAGACTTAACTTCTTAGTGAGTTAGAGCTGATATATTGACCCCAATGGATTTTGCTATCTTGTTGTTTCTTGACAATTTTTAACATTATTGGGCTGATTTATAAGGCACAATGAAATTCTGCATCACTACACAATAACAGAATAAGTCTTATTACATAGATGCTTTAAACATTGTGGAGGACTAATAACAATAAAATATTTTTAATTTGATTTCCAGTTGTGTATGAGTTCTCAAGAAGAAGCATTTTATTCCTATGAGGCTTTTTAACATCTGAAAATGAAGATAAAAATGTATGAAATGTTCTATGAAAGGACATTTGGGACTTAGTATAATTGTGTAAATAGCAGTCTAAAGGAACGCACAGGATGTAACGAGATCTTTATGATCATTGTTGCAAGATCAAAAGAAAAAAAGAATGATCAAGCAATATTTGCTGTCATTTGCCAAAATTAGAAAACGAGTATAAACAACATGCAAGCTAGTATTCTGTTGCTCCTTAAAGGCATATTGCAGTTTTCCGAACATCAATGATACAAAACCATTTTCAGAACTGGGTCTGAGCTACCCATTTGACATATGAGATAATACAGTGATTGAAAGTTACTGACAGAAGACTTTGCAGGGGCAATATTAGCTTGTTTGACATTAAAAACAAGTGGCATGTTAACAGTCTCAGTTCAGGAACTAGAGTGTGTCAGTTTACATATAAACTTTGTAACCTAGTGTATGCTACACTTCAACAATTAGAATATAAAGGCATTTCAATAATTTATTCATAAAAAAGAAATGAATGCAGAAAGTGAAAATAACAATTAGCCCAACTGTCAATAAATCAGCTGCCGACAATTCTGTGCTATTAGTTGTACAGATTTGAGGCATTTTTCAGGAAATATTAAAAAGTATTAAAAGTACACATACAATTAAAGGTTTTTGTGTATGGCACACTTGGGAATTAAACAGGCTTATTTTACTTATAATAAACTAGAGATTGTGTTTGCTGGGCCTAAAACACCAGCACAGTACAATACAATGCATTAGCACGCCATCTTTATTCCCCTCCACAGATTCATTATTTAACTAAATCTGTGGGAAACTTCCATAAAAGATGGATGTTATGAGAACTATTAGGATTTTATCTTTAGTAAAAGTAAAAAAAAAGGTGAATTGCAATTTGGGACCTAAACCTAATTTCTCAAAAGGAATTTACTAAAGGAACGTACATTGTAAGAAGTATTAAAAAAATGCTGTTGCCTTGTGTATGTTCATTATTGTACCAATATTGCAGTGAACCACGATAAAGCTGGAACCCATTGTATAGTCACCCAAAGCCTTTGATTCTGTGGAATGGGCATATTTATGGCTGGTTTTGAGTAAATTTGCCTTTGGCCGTAACTATATTAAATGGGTACAGCTACTATACACAAAACCTAATGCACAAGTCTTGGCAAATAGCTGGACTTCATCTAGCTTCCCAATGTCTGAGGGCACACGACAAGGATGCCCCCTATCGCTGCTACTATTTGCCTTGGCAGCAGAGCCGCTAGCATCACAACTTCAACAACATCCAAATATACTTGGCTTACATGTTGGCACTACTATCGGTAGTGCCCACATTAAAAAAATTATCCTGTTACAGAAACTTCTCTATATCCTCTGGCATTCCCTCATTTTTCTCCCCCTTAAATATTTTAAAATTATTGAAGCAATAAGATCATTTGTATGGGGGACAAAACAGACACAATTTACCATGGCAGGTATTACAGATTAAGGAGGAATAGCTATACTTGACTTTAATCTATATTACCTGGCTGCACTTTTATTGCATATGTATCATTGGCGTCAGAAACAGAGAGATTCTTTACTCTACTTACCCCTCATAGACCAATCCAGATCCCTGTGAACCTTATTATACGAGGCCTTAAGGGAAATGCCACAACGAATAAGACACATCCTACACCAAGCCTACAAAATCTGGGATGCAATACTTAAAAAAACAAACTTACCCTTGGTCAATCTGTAAGCCCCATTATGGTACAAAGGTTCCCTAAAAGATTTTCTCACTATACCTAACCCAGATATTTGGTGTGCTTTTAAAATATACCAATTATCTTATATCAATATCAATACAAATAATGTATTTAAAACTTTTTCTGAAATTACAAATCCGACTTGCTTGCTTACACAACACAATTCTCCTCCATCTAAACTCAACTGGAGCAATACAAGGATCACAATTTATAAGCTAACCTCCCAGATATATTCCCATATGATGACATATGTATGTATGTATGTATGTATATGCCTGTGAAGGTTCTCATTCATCCAGGTCATGGTATATCTGTTGTATTCAATTAGATCAACTGGACTTGAAATGTAGTTCTTGAAGACGTTTCACTAGTCATCCGACTGGCTTTCTCAATTCAGAATGACTTGTACAAGAATCTGTGGCAATTATGGCATCAACGTATGGCCCAGCACAGAAGAGCCAATTCCTCGGGTCAGGACTCAGCCGTGTACCTGCATCTTAAGGATAAAGGACATACCTTTGAAGATTGTAATGTTAACATACTGGCGAAGGAACGTGACTGGTTCAAGAGAGGTGTTAAGGAGGCCATTTATGTGAAAATAAAGAAACCAAGCCTAAATAGAGGTGGGGGGGTTCGACACCAACTGTCTGCCATGTACAATGCTGTTTTAACACCTTACCCTGGGCGTTCCTATAACACCTCTTAGCCACTATCCAATCACACCCTTAACACCTGGCTGTGATATGCTAATTGGGATTTTCCAGGGTACATAATTGCCACAGATTCTTGTACAAGTCATTCTGAATTGAGAAAGCCAGTCGGATGACTAGCGAAATGTCTTCAAGAACTACATTTCAAGTCCAGTTGATCTAATTGAATACAACAGATATGTATGTATGTATAGTTATTTTAAAAAGCGCCACTAGGGGACGCAGTGCTTTACAGTAACAAAATACAATAAAGTCATACAAGGGGAATAAATACATAGATAGTTCAGTATATAAATATATAAATTATATAAATAGAAGTGCTAGAGCTTTTCCACAAGAGGAAAGGAGATCCCTGCCCCAAAGAGCTTACAATCTAGTTAGGTGGGTAACACACAGATACAATGGGATGGGTATAAGTGCTGGAGTGAGACTTATTCAGTGCAAATAAAACAATCATTTACTGTGCTGGTTACCAGATAGGTAGGATGTAAGGCTAGATTTAAACCTGCTAATTGAGGTTACTTGATATAGAGAGAGGGGAATAGAATTCCAGAGGATGGGAGCCACAAGAGAGAAAGGTTTAAGGCAAGAGGAAGCAGTGTGAGTGGGAGAATCTGTACAGGAGTTGGTTCTGTGATGATCAAAGAGTGCGGGCAGCAACATATGGGGAGACTAGAGAGGAAATATAAGGAGAAGTAGCAGAGCGAAGCAATTTAAATGTTAGTAGAAGGATTTTGTATACAATGTGCTGTTTAACTGGGAGCCAGTTTGTTGTCTGGTACAGATCCTGTCTGTCATTTTTCAAAAATCTTTACTGTGTGTACCCAGCTTTAATCCCATGCAAGGATTAATAACTGTCCAGTTCTCTCTGGACTGCCCCTTCTGGTGAGCCAGTAAATGCATGGTATGCACTGACATGTGATTCTGAAATATTCTGTGGAGTAGGTAGGTTTTTTTCTAGACTGCAAAAAAACGCATCCCACTGGTAAGTTGTATCCTTAGGATACAGACTGAAAGGATTATTGAACCAGATTCAGATTCATTCATGTCAGATTCATTTTGGCAGCATAAAAAAATGAAATAGATAGATAAGAATGAATCATAAAATGGCCATTACAAAAAAAAGACATTAAAATGTAGTGTAGCATAAAAATTGTGTGTGCAGAACTGCAAGCGTTTTTAAATATTGACCTCAATTCTAACAGCTTCTATACAGATAATTGCAAGTGATATTTAGTGTTATTTATCTATGAAACTTTTCTCTCTAACTGGTTGGTTTCATAATTTTATCAACTATTTAAAATCTACCTTCCAATTAAATAAATCTGTGATCCGTATATTTTCATGTCTTTAGCAATGTAATATATTTCAAAGATCCAATTAAGAATAAAGTATTTCAGTTTTATCAAAAAAAATAATGGTGACTTTTTTTAGGTTTTTGAATATGCCATGGTCCAGCCTTACTAATGTTTTCTAGTTTCGGAAAGTATTTTGTAACATGCACAGAAAAAAGTATAGAGATATTTCATACTACAATTAAAGGCCATGTTCAACCCCCCCCACCCATATGATAGGGTTAGGAAGCTATTCACCTAAAACATGCTCGCTTATTAGAGTTGTGAATACAGCTGAAAATTGTGAACAAGCAAAATCTAACAAAAAATATAGGTGGTGTGTTGTGTATCAAACTAAATTTTATTTTGTATCTGCAGAGATGATATTTATTAGTTCTTAAAATCTTACAGGGAATGTTGGTTTGTATATCCAGTCATCCAACATTAACCCAGTATTCTCACACAAGAAAGGTTATGGCATCTTAAATTTAAAATTAGCATTAAATAACAGCCATCAGTCTTAACTTTAAAATAAGCCCTGTATTGCATCTCTAGATGCAATCGGATTACACTATCAGAGTGGTATTTTGCTGCCTCTAGGTTTCATGCTTGCCTCTGTTCATGTAAATCAAAACCCTTGAAAAACTGAAGAACTGGATTTTCCTGATAGGAATTTTACAGGAATTAGAATTTGCAAAAAGTACTCTTTAATGTAACTAAACACAACACTAGATATCTAGGTGCAACCTGTGAGAAGTTATATTTCTGAAAATGACCCTGCTTTCAGAAGCTTTTAACCATGTAGCCAGCACACTACTTTTCCTGCATAGGTAGCCATGCTCTCTCAACTGTCAATTTTTTAATAGATATTTTAACATTTGCGAACCTTGCATTAGTCTACTTCTGCCTGCATAGACCATTTTACAAAAAAAATTCTGTCTGTATAATGACGGACACTGATGACAACACTCCCAGGATTCTAAGGTTTATGTAGTTTCCAGCATTCAGTATCTAATATTTTTATATTATTTATGTTGTAATTGGCAGATTGCTGATATAGGACCTATATTTTATAAGGGACTCTGTCCCTAACCAGGTCATTTTTGGCAACTGTGGTAGATAAGCTTTTAGAAAGAATATTTGGGAATATGATGGATTACAAGATTATAAGGTCTGGGCATGATTTTATGTACAAAAGATCTGTCCAAACTAATCTGTGAAGAGTTAAGTAGTTGCCTAGATCTTGGGTGGTAGTGGATGTGATTTATTTGCCCAGAGCTAGGCAATGTACAATTGTGCAGGACTATAGGTGTAGCGCACACTCAATAAATTCAATAAAAGTTCAATAAAAGTTCCTATCATTTAAAATGGTGCTAATTTTGCCTCAACCAATCAGATTTTATTTAACATTTGAAAGCTAACATTTGATTGGTTGGGGCAAAATTAGCACCATTTTGAATGATAAGTACTTTTATTGAATTACCCTGATTGTTTCCACTTTACAAATTGATTTAATGAAACCCAGTGATTGTGCTATAAAATGGCAAATCAGGTTATGTATTAAGAAATGCAAAGTTATGCAAAAACAACAAAAATGCTAGTTATACTCTAAATGAAACTGTTAGTAGATGACTCTATAAAGAGGAAGTTGGGAGTTATTGTGCACTATAGACTTAGTAACTGTTAGCAGTTTCAGGCAGTGTCTGATAAAGCAAATAAAATTATTTATTGTATAAGTAGGAGCATAGCGTCAAGGATTGGAAAAAAAGTTGGGTTTATTTTCCTTAGAAAAAAGAAGTTTGCAGGGGTAAATATTATGATAACCCTTTACAAATATGTTGGAGGGAACTACAGCCAATGAGCAGGTGATCTTTTATCTCATGGGGTGCACAAAAAGTAATTTCAGATTAAGAAACATAATGGTACTTCCCTTACTGTGAGGGCAGTAAGGTTGTGAAATATGTTGTGTTGACTAAATCACTGAAACATTTAAAGAAGACTTAGATGTCTTCATAAACAAGCAGAATATGGTTAATGTTGTTTACTGCAACATGTGCAGGCATGTGCTACTTTTACAAGAATCTTAAGGAAGCCGATCAATAGGAGGTGCACACTGGAAGTAACAGACGAACTACACCGGATCTCTGCTAAAACTTCTTTATTGGATTACACAGATACCATTAAAAAGTAACAGATTGCCTGGCATGTTTTGGGCTTTAAATTGCCCTTAGTCATAGGCTGATCCTCCTCTATTGGTTAGATGCACTGGATCCTCTAACTCCGCCTTAGATGGGGAGAGGATTCAGATACACCTGGACCTCCAAGCTGCAGTGAACCAATAACAACTTGTACACACATAATAAGAAATATTCTATACAATTAATAAAAAACTAAGTTACCAATAGATACTATTTAAATGTACATGAAGTGTAACCTGCCTGGAAAGTACATATCTGTGTTTTTGCTACTATGTCCACAATTTGTAACACATAGATTACGCTAATCACCAAACCTTAGTTAACCTAAGGAGAAAGGAAGCTGTAATGAATAAAAATATCCAATTTAGCCCGAAGAACATAGGAACAAAAATACCTAAAATGGAAGGAAAGAGGAAAAATGAACAAACAACACATAGTAGATAGGCACAAGGGAATAAGTATGTGGACAGGCAGCAAGTTTACCAGGAAGCAATAGAACTGTACAGCAAAACTGCACAATAAGATTACACATGGCATGTTATATCCCACATGGAATTTAGCCCAGAAGGAATCCTAGTATCAAGGGTCCATATCCATCTTGCTTCAGCCTTCAATAATGCTCTTTTCAGATTTCCTTCTTATATCTCTCACATGCTCCCTAACTCTATATTATAGTGACCGGGTTGTACACCCCACATATTGTATGCGACATGCTTGGCATGTAAGAAGATACACCATAAAATTAGATCTGCAGTTATAATATTGCTTATTTTTATATATGCTTTTGGTACTAGTTCTGCGTATCACATCACTTTTCACTATGTAGTTGCATGTTAGAAATGTATTAGCCCCACACTTATATAGTGCTCCAAAAAAGTTCTCCCTTTATTGATGTTCTGTGTTACTATACTAGGGCACAACATATCTCTAATAGATCTCACCTTCTTGGGGACATACTTACATTGAGAAAGCACCTCCCTTTCCCTTCTAATATGCCTATGTGCTTCTTAATTATGTTGACTATTTTGTAAAATTGTGGGCTATAGGGAGTAGTAAAGTAAACTCTGTCTTGCGTTTCACTATAATCCTGTCTACATTCCTCTTTCTTTCCCCCCCCCCCCCCCCCCCACACAGCATCTCTTTTCTGTCCAATTTTTCTGCCCTTTTCCTGGCTAGTACCAGATCACTTCTTTTATATCACCGATTTTCCAACTTCTTCTCTAAGATTTCTGAGGCCTCGCAAAACTCCTTTTCTGTGCTACAATTCCTTCTCGTGCGAACCCACTGACCGTATGGAATCCCTTTTATACAATGGGATGGGTGGCTAAAGTCTGCCCTCAGTATGGTATTTTTGGCACTTTCCTTATAATAGGTTCTGGTGTGTAATTCTCCCATTTCTATCCTAATGGAGAGATCAAGGTAGGTTACTTCCAGATTACTACTATGCCAAGTGAATTTTAGGTTAAATGGGTTATCGTTTAATCTTTCCATCTCTATTTTCAAATCATGTTCAGAACCATGCCAGATCCACAGTATATTGTCTATGAATCTATTATGCCTAATTACCTCATTACCATTTGGTAGGGATTCAAGGACATCTCGTAGGGCAGTGTCCTCCCACCACTCTATATACAGATTGGCATACGTGGGGGCAAATTTTGCCCCCATCGCTGCCCCCTATATCTGCCTGTAAAAAAACCTCCAAACATGCATTAGTTATGATTGAGTAAATATACGATAGCGGACAGGATAAACTCTCTCCATTCCTGATTATACTGGCTATAAGACCTGAGGTGATATTTTACTGCTCTAATCCCTAGCACATGGGGGATACAAGAATATAAGGACACTACATCAATAGTCACTAATTGGTCCCCTTCTAGACCTTTCACCTTTTGTAAAATCTGTAAAATATGACTAGTGTCCTTCACATAAGATGGCAGCCTCGTAACTAAAAGTTGAAGGAGCAAATCTATCAAACTTGAAAGCCCTTCATTAAGGGAACTAATTCCCGCTATGATCTGGCATCCCTTAGTTGGTCTGTCATCCTTGTGCACCTTCGGCACATTAAGTAAGACAGGTACCACAAGATGTTCAGGAAAGAGTTTACCAATCATGGGTGTTGTCACGAACGCCAGTTCACTGGGCACGTGATCTGACTAATTAATCGGTATTTGCTGCCAACATGCCAAAGACGCCGCAAAAACACTCTTGACTCTCGCTGACTATGCACACCCCTGTCCTGGCAGCTAAATGGTTAACACTACAACATTCACTCCAGCAACTAACTGGTTAATTAGCATCAGTCCTTCACAAGCAGTCACAGAGTTAATTAGCATTTACACTGCACACTCCATTCAAACACATATAAACTTATCAGAGGCTAACTGAGTTCTTTTAGAGCATCAAAGACAAAACTTATTAAATTTTAGATTTAATATTCCAAGAGGTGGACAGTGCACATAATATAAAAATAAAATAAAATGGTGTTATAATAAAAATGACATACAATAAGTACAACAGTTATAGAAAATAAAAAGGATAAAAATATTCACAGACCCTACTCACTAGAAGAAGTCCTGTATCCTGGGGCAGGAAGAAACATTGGGTCCATACACACGTTTTTAGCATGTCCCCTAAGTATGAACAAAATTATATGGGTTACAAGGCTTTTTAAACCATTTGATGAAACACCCCCTCCTGGCTATTGCATGAGGTGGGAGTGTCTAGCAAAGTCCAGATTTACGACTAGCCAAAAGCACTCATTCCCCCTCAGTTAGGCAGATTCCATATACATGTAGATATGTACATTGTATTGGGATATTGACCACATATTCCTCTCCAGTATTAGTTATCAATTCCTCCAATACCAAACATGACCTGTGTGTAATACATATTTCCCAAGATATTAATAACTCGCCTTGGCAAGGGAATAAGGGCTCCATGTTGGTTATCATATTGAAGGACCTTCTGTTCCATTCATAAATATAATATTGGTTTCTATCTTGCACATTCCAATGCCGAAATACAATTATTTTACATGTATGACTGTCCTTAAAATGACCCCTTAGTACCCACCAGACCCCTAGCTGAAGAGAATTCCAGATGCACGGTTCGGCCCCACATTGTCTGGAAAAGGAGATCTGGTTCCATGCTTCACTAATCGTAATATAAACAATAGGACTGTTCCAGGGTGGAATGGTATTTTTATTGGTCCTTTGCAAGAACTAATACCACTAGTTAACCCATTCTTACCAAGTCACTACACACTTTCCTGACAGGTGTCTCTATAATTCTAATATGAAGACCCTCATATAATAACTTTTTTAGGTTAACTCTATATTTCTCTATGGGGTTCCTTTCCAGAAAGAATCTGTTGCCAATAAATACCCTGGAATGTGTCTCAATTGCATTGTAGCTAAGAAGTGTTATCAAAATTGCCCAGTCAAAAGAACAAAACTTGAAGTGCAGTTGATTTAACTGAATTCATTTTAGATTTTTAGCTTTAGTTCTCTTTTAATGCATAGTTTGATTATATATTGGCAAAAGGTGCCCATACATATAGTTTACATACCAGATTGATCCTGCGACAATCATTTTCTCCAAATATAATTTCTGTATTAAATGTTTCTTTTGTGGTGCAAGCTGTAGTATCATTTGGAGTATTAACATGACCTAACAGAGGATGCTATACCGGAATTTGCAGAAGATGCTTGCGATTTCTATAAAACATTTGTCCTGAATCTGTGCAAACCACAGACAACCTCGGGCTCAGTCTGCAAATCACATTGGCTGGTACTTGCCAGTTACTTGGACTATGAATGCAGACTCTACTATTTGTATCCAAGTTTGGAAGTTCTCGGGAATGTTTGGCATGAATTCCATTTCTTTTCTTTCTGAATTGTTTTCTTTTTACGGACGAACAGGTTTTATTAACTTTAACTTCAAATAAAGAACAAACAGGTTTTATTAACTTTAACTTCAAATAACAGATAAATAACAGATAAACATTACTAAACAATATTCACCACAAGGCCCCCAAGTGTTTAGAGGATAGCTCCAGTCACTCACTCACTTCTGGGACAGAAAAAAGCTGCCAAATATAAAGAGCTAAGAGAAAACAGTAGACACAATGGTAACAATAATCTTTTTTCAGATCAGAAGTAGTGTTTTACATATGATAAATATATAGGTAAGGAGAACTAAACTTACTTCTCACCAGAACAACCATCAATTGTAAAATACTATTCCAGCAAGTTGCATATACATACATGTAAGAAGTTGACCCTGTAACTAAAAAGTATTCCATGTTGTTGCTAGTACATGCCTCTGTCGATGTAGTCTTCAAACAGCCTTGTGAGCATGTGCACCAATTGAACACCCCCAGACCTCAGTTTTTAGAGTCTCTGTTTTTTTTCTTTACAGACATCTCCTCACCAATATTGAAGACCCTAATAAGACTTTGCTGCTCTTACCCTGCAGTTTACATTCTAGCAAGTCTTTTTGCTTTCATTGTATTCCTAGCAATAGATTAAGTTTCTAAATGCACCTATTTGCTATGTACCTACTTGCTAAGTTCTAGAGGATAAGTGGACCAATGCTGATTTTTTTTAGAATCCACAAGGTAATAGGTTTAAATCCCCAAACTTAATATTTGGTTTTTGAATGAAAAACAAAGGTATATGTAATAGTTAGGGGCAGGATTTTGTAATTTTATCCCACACATTTATTTATGATCATCTTTTATGCACCAATCACCATGTAGTTTTTGGACAAACATGACCAGATTTAATAAATAATTCAATTGAAGACCTGTGACATCCTAACAGATACAATCCCAAAAACTCAGGAGGGAACCTGCTGTTTTCACATGTTTTTCTCCTATAATTTTTACCATATGGACATGTAATCGTGACCTTGATTTAAATTGCAAACGTACAAACCTACTATAATGCATACATAAATGAATGCATTATTAATATAGACTTTATGGCAGTCAAGCAATGTACATTAAACTGAAGTCTAAGCCATGCCAAGTTCGGTGGGATACATTTGTAAATTAATGACCATTAATTTGCTGGTTTTATACACATTATCTATATGATGAGATATGAGCTCATCATATTAATGTCATAGCAGGTGTGCCTACTAATCATTAAACAAAGGGACAAGATCACTGACCAAAAGGGCTCTAAAATAGAGTTGCACAATCCTGCTGGGCTATGTTCCATCTTTGGTTCCATAAGACAGAGGAATATTTTAAACCTGGAAGTTCGCCATTCAGGACTGGAAGTCAAAAATCTGTTAAAAACAGTGAAATCTCTTGGTTTAAAATTTCAGTTTTGACTGTAGAAATCCCATGTGTAAAACTAATATTTCTGCCCCAACAACAGTTAAGAGGGAACAGGTAAACTACGGCACATCCCTAATCAAAAATAAGAATTTTATTTTTTACATTTTTTTGTTCTTTTTGTTCCTTTTCCATTAAAATATTTTAAAAACCATTAACCTAATTCTTTAAATAATTTTGAAACCCTCATTTTTTAATTAGAACCAATAGCTTTAACTAAAAGTTATAATGTGATTGGTGAAGCAAAAACATGGCTAAATGATTCACATGACTGAGCAGTACATTAAGAAGGTTACTCAATGTTTAGACATGATGGAAAAAATCAGAAATTAGGGGGTATATAATTATGTTAAACATAAAAAGATACAACATAAAAGATAAATGGCTGAGCAACCCGAAAACACATGGAGGTAAAAAATCACTGTGATATCGACAGCATTATTAGAACATCACAACAAGTGTTTCAAACTACTATCCCCCACCTGACGCATTTTGTGTCTGGATGTGGCGTGGGCAGAACAAAGACCCCATATACTGTATATACTGTATGTTGCACCTTAAATATAATAATGGGGAGGCCATTAAAGAAATGCATACCCTTTAACAATCTGAGAGAAAAATAAAACACATTGATACAAAAAATTGACAAAAAAAGTGCACATCTATATACAGACAAAAATCAATAAGATACATAAGATACAGGATCAAACAGAGATTTAGTATTGGAAAAAGGCCAAATATATCCAATTCTAGAAGTAAAATATAAATATATAAAACATTAATAAATGTACATATTTATAAATAAGAGGATAATTCCCAATAGATTCAAAGTATAGATATAATACAGTCTATAAGATTGATAGATATATATTACATATAAAATATATAATTTGTAGAGATATATAGATATAGGAAACAATTATATGTGTCTGCACTCTCGCTCGTTGGCGTAACTTCCAATGCCCGGGTGCTCTTCGTATCAAACAACATGTATATGATATAAGGCACTCTGCTGGACTTTTTAAATGTACACTTTATTAAGAGCAATGCAAACATCAACGCGTTTCCGACAGTCATTGGGAAACTCCATCTTGCTGTAACAACCCTCTATAAAGGTAAGTGCCCCTATTCCTCCCACCACACACACCCTCAGACGTCAACAGTAGCGTGCAGATAAACACATCACAACATATCAAATAACATATAGAATATAAAGGTACAAAACACTCCAAGGATATACATAGTAACAATACATAATGTACTGCCTATTTTTCAGCACAAGGGAAACCAGTACATTGATCAATCCTCCCTGCAGGAGATACAATATAAGATACTATATACTTGAAACATATTTGCCGCCTTACTCTGTCATTTAAGAATCGGGCTGTCACTGTAACCCCGTAGGTAGATACTGAGTTACGCATACACGCATACAACCTCCTAGCATAAGTCTACATATAAATAGGGGTGATTACTCATACTGAGATGTGCTACCCTATAAGGGGAGATTAAACGTATCACACTATTCACCATCATAGCTACCTCCCCAAGGGGACAGTAATCAATAGGACACAATACAATGTGCATTCCTAGTTATGGGAAGCAGTTAGCATGACCCTGGGGTCAACTAAAGATTTGTGAATCTTCGGTACACTGTATATCAAGCGAAGTTTAGGGTCCCTACAGCGGAGAAAGCCTGCAGTTTCTTCTGTGATCGAAAAGAATATCTCCCAATGTGGTAGTCCTTTTAGGTACCATATCTAAAACTCGATCCAGGAGGTAATCACCTCTAAGAATGGGTAGTTGTTTTTTTAAATAATATTTACAATGCAATGATTTTAAGGACTATAGGTAGTAGAAAATAGGATAGAGTCCTTTTTAGTGTTATTTGAAAGTAAAGTTCTACGGTCTATTTTCTTCGCTCTCTTAAAAGTGTTATTTAAATCTGCTATGGAATAACCTCTCTCCATAAGGCGATTAGTAAGGGCGTGTGATTCATGAAGAAAACCTTTTTCTAGGGTACAATGTCTTCATAAACCGAGGAATTGCCCATATGGTATACGGGCACTGGCAGTAGCTCATAGACTGAAGTTGCATGTTCTCAGGTAAAGATTAGAGATGCAGTTCGGGTTGATTATCAGTGTGTTGTGTGTTACCATCCGTTGGTGCTGCAATCCATGCAATTTTGCAAAATCAGTGCGTGTGTGATTCACAAAATAATGCTGATAGCATGCACTCAGAAAATGGATCACAGAGCAGTGCATGCAATGTGGCCACCCCATGCTGTGATCCTCACTTGTTAACGGATCACAAGCTCAATCCTTTTCGCATGAGAAAACATGCCAGTGTGGTTCTGTAAAATACTATTTAATTTGTTTATAAATTACTTAGAATTGGGTATTGAGAGCTGATGACAAAAACATTGTAGATCTTTGGAAACTAAGATGGACCTAGATACAGTAGATTCTCAAAATGGGCTGCAAAGTGGCAGATGAGTTTCTATGCAGAGATGGCCGAACTATATAAAGTTTGGTCCGTTTTGAACTTTTGAACTTCAGTAAAAGATTGAAAGTTCAAATTCCGACCCATTAAAGTCAATGGGAGAGTGATAGTTCGAAGTCAGCGTGATATACAGCTAAACTAACAATGGTAATGGTAACTGTAAATGGTTGTGGCACCTGGGAAATGGTCTGGGGAATTGTTGGGTTTTGCGCAACCTACATTCGAGGGTTACGGCCAATTTGAGAGCTACCGAACAGTACTTTCGAGGGTTAGTGAAATTAGAACAATAGATTTGAGGGTTACTGAAATCGAACGATACTTTCGATGATTACCGAAAACGGATGATACTATCGAGGGTTAGCAAAAACAATCCATATATTAGAGGGTTACCAAAAATGAATTATATTTTCAAGGGTTAGCAAACATTAACTACATTCGAGGGTTAGCGAACAGTACATTCTAGGGTTAGCGAAAACGATCCGTACATTCGAGGGTTACCGAAAATTTATTATACTTTCGAAGGTTAGCGAATGATACATTCTAGGGTTAGCGAACGGTCTAATTATCGAATTTAAGACAATTATCGAAAATACAGCCGCGAGTCTGGAAAAACTAACTAGTTTGAACGCGAACTAGTATGAATAGTTTGAGTTCATCCAAACTCATAAGGTTCTGCTCGATTTTGGTTTTGGGTCCATCTCTAATTCTATGTTGACAAGTGTAAGGTGATGCAAATGGGGTTGAACAATACTTGTGCTGTCTATACTTTAAATGGTTCTGTGCTTAGTGAATCTCTGTTGGAAAAAGATTTGAGGGTTCTAGTAGATAACATACTGATAACAAAGAGTGCCAGGCAGCAACAGCTAGAGCTACAGTAGCAAGAAATTGTCTTGTATAAAGAGGGGAATCAATTTAAAGGAGAAAAATATGATTCTCCATCTTTAAAAAGCACTGATAATAACTCATTTGGAATTTACCGTACAATTATGAAACCCTGTGGGACATTTTGGAAATGGAAAAATCAGAGAAGGGCAACTAAATTATTACAGGAAACGGAAGTGCTTGACTACAGGCACAGATTAAGCAAGTTAGGGTCTGTTACATTGGAGAAGCGGCACTTGCATGGGGACAAAAAGAAGTTTCATCTTCAGGTTTGGAAATGTTTCACTACAGTGAGAATGGTAAAACTGTGGAACTGTCTTCCAGCAAATGTGGCAATGGCAAGTTCATTGGATAGTTTCAAAAGGGGGCTGGCTACATTTCTAAAATTAAAAAATGTTGAAAATTTACTGATATTAATACAAATATTTCTGGTTGATCCAGGGATCTTTTCCAATTGCCATTTGAAAGACGAATGACATTTGTCAGTAAGAATTTATTTTCCCCTTTCATAACAGTGTGTTTTTCCTCTTCCTCTGGATCAACTGTTAGGCAGGGTTGAGGGGTAAGCTAAAAAGGTTTAATTAGATGGACATACGCCTTTATCCAATCTCCAATACTATATTACTATGTAACTGTAAGACAGACATTATGGGTAGGTTATAAAGGTTAGATTAGATAGACATATGTCTTTATTCAATCTGTTATTGACAGATACATTTAATAAAAAATCAGACAACCTTCTGGTTAATGCTGACTGAAAATTATTCAAAAAGAAGATGAATTTCTATACACCTTGTACCTTGTTGTACCATTCTATAAAACAGGACTAATTAGACATTCCCCTTTTCTAACCAATGAGAATAACAGATATTTCATTCACATTTCTACCCAGTTGACTGCGAGAAAAACATCTACTTTGGCTGACATCCTTACTAAGAGTCACTTTATTATTCTTAGTAGATAAAAATGGAGGTAGTAAATTGATGGGATTTTATCCCCACGGGAATGATGTATACTGCTCTTTGATTAAAAAGACAGGGATATTCTGGAATACATATAATACAAGGATTGTGGAAGCACTCCAATTAGGCTAATTTACAACTGCATTTAGCGGAAGTGCTACTGATCTGGTCAAACATTTATACAAACATAGAAAAGATAATCAATGCACATTCCTAGGCCCCATACAATATCATATTATCTGCACACTGGCATACTTTATAAACAAAGGGGTTTTAGTATACATTACTGTGATCACATGAATGAAAAGCCTTCCAAGAATGAGAAATGCAAAGTTTGCTACCGTAATCGTAATTGAAGTAAAAAAGGTTAGAAGTTAGGACCTTCCAGACTGGGATTACCTTGAGGTGGTTGGAATGTGCATTGATTATCTTTTCTATGTTTGTATAAATATTCTGGAATACAGTAGCTCTCATACAAGATTCTAATTTTACTAATGTTATAAGTCTTGATATGCAGTTTTCAGCAAATATATGTGAGAAGAAAACATTGTAGAAATGGAAGAAGACTAGGACAGTATCTTTCAAATAGACTTCTTGGCATAAATACATGAGGGCAAAGGGCAAATGTTGTCTTTAGTGGCAAGCCATTTTTTGTATGTTCATAACAGGTCAATCGATGATCTCCACTGCTTTGCAAATAAAAAAATCTATCACAGAACATCAGGAGGGGGGACTTGGACAATCATCTGTTTCAAAGGGAAACCTTTAGGCTTCAAACCCTCAAATGTCTTGCACCTTACAACATGAATGAAAACATTTATACTGTATTTAAATCTTAATGATACATTTCATCTAAATCTGAAAATGCCTAGTTGCTTGATAATCATATTAGTCAAATGTTCGGATGTTTGCTTTAATTCTGTAGTGTTTTTCTCTCATTGATTGATTTTTTCTAAAAAAAAAACAACAACAAAAACCCCCAAAACTTTAAAATAGACTAACAATAAAAAAGGACCACTAATTATGCACTTTCTATAATTTGTTTTGACCCATTAAACAATGGACTAATCAATGAGAATAAGAAAATCAATTAGATGTTGTTTATAAATATATTGATTAATGAATCTGGCATATGCCATGTGTTATCTATGTGTAGCCTTTAAAGGATAGGTTCACTGAAATAGCAAACCTAACCTTTTTTCTCATTAATTGAAGAATGGTAGGTATACACGCTATAGTTATCCTTTAAGGACTAATAGACATTGTACTACTTTTTGAGTGTAGACCCATGTACATGATGATTGATGGTTGGATATGAACTATTATAGCTGATATGATGCATTTAGCACTTTTTCAACATTCCCTATGACTCCCCCAGCTACATTCCTCTCAGACTTTGAGACCTAGCTTACCTTCTTCCTCTCTACTTACGATCCTGTTCTAATTCTGGGTGACTTTGTCGACAACTGTCACATTGACAACTCTGCTCTATCCTGGCCCTCTCGTTTCCTTCACTTAACATCCTCTTTTGATCTTCAGCAGTGGACAACTACCAGTATGCATAAGAATGGCCACTTCTTGGATCTTGTCTTCACTAAAAACCTCTCTGTCTCATGTTTTGAAAGTAACCCCTAACCGCTTTCATCTTATTACTTTTCTTGCTCAACATTCTCCTGTTTCTTTTGACCCTCCTTCTTGTGTGTATGTCCGTAATACCCAGGCCATAGATCTTCCGGTGCTGGCTTCTTCTCTCTCCTCTAGTCTCTCTACCCTTGTGTGCGACTCTGACCCTGACTTGCTTATTAACTCCTATAACTCTGTCTTGACTGATGCTATTGATTCCCTTGCCCCCTTGCAACCCAGCAATCGACATTTCTCAAGTCCTTGCCCCTGGCTCAGTCCCACAACCCGTTTTATACGTAGGTGCACACGTGCTGCTGAGTGCATGTGGAGAAAGTCTCGTACCCAGGCTGACTTTCTCCATTACAAGTTTATGCTACAATGCCTCAACACTGCACTTTCAGGAGCAAAACAAAAATACTATAAGATGCTTATAAATAATAACAAATCAAACCCACGTCGTCTGTTCTCCATCTTTAACTCCCTTCTTTGTCCCTCGCCCACTGACTCTCCTCTCTCTCCACACTCTCCCCAAGACTTTGCTGACTAATTCATAAATAAAATAGAGTCCATCTGTATACAGATTCCTAACTCTCACCATACCTCTCATATTCTTTTACCCACACCCCCTTCTACTGTTCTTGAATATTTTAGTCCTGTGACCCAGTCAGAGGTCTTGTCTCTGCTTGGGTCATGTCCGCTCAATACATGTCCCCTCGAACCTATGCCCGCTTTCCTACTGGAGCACTGTAATCAGGCAGTCACCCCCATACTAACCTACATATTCAACGCCTCCTTATCATCTGGTATTTCCCCTTCCTCCTTTAAACACGCCCACGCAAAACCCAGAATCAAAAAAGCCTCCCTTAACTCTAATTGCCTTGCTAACTACTGCCTGGTCTCTCTTCTACTGATAGCCTCCAAGCTACTGGAACGTCTTGTGTTTTCCCGTATCGCTAATTATCTTAATTTTCATAACTTACTGGACCCCTTGCAATCAGGGTTTCGTCCTGGGCACTCCACGGAGACAGCCCTGTGCAAAGTTGCGAATGACCTTCAGGCTGCCAAAGCCAAAGGCCACTTTTCTATTCTCATCCTTCTCGACCTCTCCTCTGCTTTTGACACACTTCATCATTCCCTCCTAATGCAAATTCTTCACTCCTTGGGCATCCAGAATGAAGCAGCATCCTGGCTATGATGCTACCTCTAAAACAGAACCTACTCTGTGTCATATAATAATAAAACATCCTCTCTGATTACTCTTAATGTTGGGGTTCCGCAGGGCTCTGTTCTTGGACCCCCGTTGTTCTCCCTCTATACCATTTCCCTGGGAGAAGTCATCAGCTCATTTGGTTTTAACTACCATCTGTATGCCGTTAATACGCAAATATATTTTTCTACCCCGACACTTAGTCCTGACACCCAATCACGCATCTCCGACTGTCTCCATGCTGTCTCCTCATGGATGGCGCACCGATGCCTCAAACTAAACCTGATTAAAACCGAACTAATCCTTTTCCCATGTAAGCCTTTTTCTATCCCACCTTTTCATTTCTGTGGACAACACCCCCATCAACCCTATTCAGTCGGCACGTTGCTTAGGGGTTATTATTGACTCCTCTCTCTCCTTTTCAAATCATATTAACTATGTTGCTAAAACCTGTCGCTATTTTCTTCGTAACATTTCGAAGATCCTCAGATTCCTTTCTCTTCCAACTACTGCTATGCTTATCCATGCTCTCATCCTATTACTTCTGTATTATTGTAACCTTCTGCTTTCTGATCTTCCTGCTTCCCGTCTTTCTCCTCTTCAGTCTATACTTAAAGGAACAGTTCAGTGGAAATTATCAATATTTGTTAAATTGTTAGTTTGCGTAATGCCTTCTTAGTTATTCTACATATTCTCTCCCATTTTGAAAAATCAGTTGATTTCATACCCTTTGCTGTTCCCTGCTGTTGACATTAGTGAGCTGACATTTCAGGTTCTAACTGTCCTTCTTCTTCCCAGGATGCACCACTTCCTTGAAATGTTCCTAACAGTAATTTCTACTAATTGGCTGTTGGATGGATCAAAGATGCTCAGATCTCTACTGAGCAACTGAATCAACCCAGGCGCTGGGTCAAGGGCAAGACCATAACAGTCTCTACTAGGGGTCCTGCAAACAGGAAGTCAGTATTTCGGTTGCATTTATTTATACACCGACAAAATGCTGAATTGGCAGATTAAAATACTGCTCTTTTTTCTGAAAAGTATATGTATTTGCACTGAACTTCCCCTTTAACTCTGCTGCATGCATTGTCCCGCTCTCTAACAATCGGAATATTAAATCTCCTCTCTGCCGCACATCTATCTGGCTCCTCATTAAACAAAGCATTATCTACAAAATCCTTCTCTTAACATTTAAATCCCTTCTTATATTTCTTCTCTTGTGTCCCCATATTTCCCTGCCCGTACCCTCCGCTCACCACAGAACCATCTTATATAGCCCCCCCCCACACTGCCACACTCCTCTCCCCTTAAACCTTTTTCTCTTTTGGCTCCCTTCCTCTGGAATTCAATTCCCCTCTCTCTATGTCAAGAAACCTCAATAAACAAGTTTAAATCTAACCTGTCAAGCTATCTCTCTGAGCACAGCACAACATAGGACTGTTGACACTGCACCACTTCCACCCTTTCCTATGTATCTGTATGTTACCCACCTAAGTAGATTGTAAGTTCTAAGGGGCAGGGACCTTTTTTCTCATGTTTCATGTTTTAAGCATTTGTATATTTAGTGATGCTCATACTTATTTATATATTTATGTATTTATTTACTGTCCCCCTTGTATGACTTTTTGTTTTATATATTGTACAGCGATGCGTCCCCTAGTGGCGCTATATAAACATATACATACAAACATATACATACATATTAAAGGAATTTTAATACACTATGTTGACTGCGCATATACTGTACATTGTCATATTGATTTTCTTTGAAAAAAGAAGGAATGACACGAAAACGTGTATGAGGTCAAGTTACTGTAATCTGTTAAAATTATAAAACAACTGATAGATCTAAAAGAGACACTCTAGTATTTAAAAAAAAGAGAAATGGTGATCTGTCAAACATGCCATTGATTCTGCAGCTGACAGCTATTCTCTAAAATACTGTAAGTGTATCTATGTCAGAGATAGAGAGGAGTGTCAGGGGAATGGACTAGGGGTGGGCAGGAGAGCTGTCAGGTCAGCTGGTATTTTGCCTGTTGTTTATTTTACGTAGAGATGGCCAAACTTTCAAAAGTTCTGTCCGTTTT
>JAACNH010004841.1:0-22550 GCA_019447015.1 Hymenochirus boettgeri | reverse complement strand
GGGTTTATCGGATAACAAGTTTATATATTTATGTCTAAATGTGTTTTAAATGGTAAAGTCTCTATGTTCACCTTCTTTTCACTATTTAACCTTGGAATATAGGAGCAGGCAAATAATTTCTTCTCTAATTTTAGAGAAGAAGCAACGGTGTATCTAGTGTATCTAGTAGTCACTAGTCTACTAGATACACCCCCCCCCAAATATTATGTTGGAGCCCCCTTCCCTGCAGATTTCTGCCTCTGTCATATGGAAACTAAAGAATGGGCTCCCTTGGCTCCTTGCCCCCCCCCCCTGCGGTCACAGGGTCTGCTCCCCTGGTAGTTAAGTCCCTGAGAAGATGGTAGGACTAAATTTTATTTTCTGTAATTAAATGGCCACAAGGCTTAAAGGGCATGTCCACCCCCAAAACTATAATCCCCCCAACTACTGGCCCCACCATGTAGTGTAGTTTAATCCTTAAATATATGCCACTGCTTAAAGACTTCCAGACAAATAACAGTTGCTAAAAATTAGGAACATTTTTGAAATAGTGTTGCACATAATGCACCCCATTGGGGTGGTTTTGGTGGGGGTGCCGTAGGACCAGTACAAAACGCACACAGGGTACTAATAAGGCCGGCCCTGGTCCCCACATTAATACCTATCACTTAGGGGCATATTTAAACAACGCTATTTCGCTATGCAAAGTATAATTTATTAAAGTATTATTTATTTTAAAAAAAAAGCTTGTTTTTGCCGCAAAATACATCACAGTATGTTGATGTGCATTGACAACTTTGCATTAAGTTTGGTATCACAGTGAAAGAGAAATTGCTCTCTAGCGTTGGCCATTACCAGACCGTGCGCAAGCAAAACATTAAAGGAGGATTTTTAGCACATTAAACACTAATGTATAGTTAATATAGTATAAGTATTTGAGGTTGAATAAAGATATATGTCCATCCAGTTTAACCCATCTAGCAATATCCTCATTTCTGCCTCACCTTTTGATCCAGAGGAAGGCCAAAAAAAAACCCACCAAATTTATGAAGGGGGAAAAAATTCTTCCTGACTCCAAGTGGCAATCGGAATTTCCGGATCAACTCTACTTTATGTATCAATACCAGTAACTTGCAACATTCCTTGTTTGCAGAAACTCATCCAGCTTTTTTTTAAACTGCCCAATGACCTTCCATAACAATGTCCACTGGAAGACAGTTCCATAGCTTTACGTTCTCACAGTGAGAAACCCTTCCAAGCTTGAAAGCCTAAACCTTTTTTCTCAAGTCTTAAGGGATGTCCTCATGTCTTTGACATGTTCTATTGGTGAACAATGCCCCAGATAGTTATTGTATGGCCTGTTAATGTATTTATACACAGTATCTATTCCCCATGCAACGCGCCTTTTCTCCAGCGTACATAATTGTAACTTTCCAGTCTCTCTTCATATCAAGCTCCCCCAATCCCCTGAACCCTTTCCATTTCAAGATGTCCTTTTGTACAACAGATTCCAAAATTGCACTGCACACAATGGTATGTGAGGCATATGGGCAAGTAGAGAAGGTGAAAAGGCGAGCTATTTTGACTTTAAAGCTATTTAAAAAATCCAGATGGGAAAGGAAAAAGGAATGCTCGGATATTACGACTCATAAATGTAAACACTTTAACTGTAAGATAAAACCGTAATACTCAAGTATAAACGAGGCGGGTACCTTATTTTACCTGAAAAAAGGAGTGTATAGTGGTTGACTATATATAGCAAATCCAGTATGGCTATTACTGTATGGACTACTGTATGGGAATTCTGTGTTGTCCATTGAAAGGGCAAACTAAAGCCTCAAAACTATACAGAACAAAGGCAGCATGTCATATTTCTACCCTCAGTTGTACTTTAACAAAGTGCCATCCTCCTGATTCTGTGTTGTTAGTTAGTTGTCCTTTTAATTTAAGTAAAGCACACAGTAACCCCCAATTCCTTGCACTCTAGATGTTCTAAAACTTAAACTCCCAGCATGCTTTAGTTGCTGGGAGTTTGTAGTTTCCAAACATCTGATTGGCTACCTCACTGCCACAATGCAGACCACTATACAAAACATACAGAGGAGCTAACCAGTCCCCAATACTTGCAAATATGGGATAAACCTTCTATTTGCAAGTATTGGGCAACTTGTGTTAGCTCCTCTGTATATTGCCTACTCCTACCTTGTCAAGCGGCTGCTCGCTCCAATCCTCTGCGCTTGTGGATGACGTCATACTCAGCCCGGGCAATGTGGAGGTGCCGGAGTAGTGACGTATCCAGAAGCACAGAGGATATGGAACGAAAGGCCCACCGGACAAAGTAGGAGAGAAAGTGGTGACTCGAGTATAAACCGAGATTGTTTTTTTAAAGCCTAAAACCTCGGTTTATATGAGTATATAGGTAAGCCAAAACAAAAGCCAATATCCATCATTAAGACCAATAACGTAAAAACAATAAATGTTGGTTGGGATGCAAAAAATGTAAAATTCTATATATGGACTCTTAATCTCTAATGACAAATGGTTGCTCATTATTTAAAACAACGTTTCGGGAGGAGGAATGTAAACAATAAACTACTGGTGGCTCAGAAGTGAAAAAGTATAAATCTGTCAGTATCCACAGCAGATGATAGCATCCTTAACAGAACCCCCCAAGTTACTTTATATCCTTAGGGGAGGGGAGTAGACAGTAGTGGGGTGTGTAGGTGGGTGACTGGACTCTCTGATTAGTGAACAATTTTCATGTATTTACAATATTGTATTTTGTGATGGATCACTGAGATACACAGGAGAATACACCAATATAGTTTGTAGTACAGAATGAAACACATCAGTAGTACTTCTACTGTGCTTTCAGGTATGCCCATTATAATTTTGATATCTTGTTTTATATCACACAATGACTCCACTAATGCAAAAATATTGTAGTGTCTGGAAGTTTGTAAACCTTAATAACCATGCTATACAGTTTAGTATTTATGCCCAAAAAGAAAGTGTTGTTTTCTCAAATCTAAAATAGTTATATATGCTTGCTCTCTATAACTCATTAGAGAGCGTATTTGAAGCAAGGCTGCATTGCTGAGAGCCCTAGAGATAAATCATTTCCATAATACATATGGTGCTGTAAATGACATGGCTTGCATATAAAAAGTACTTAAAGTGACCCCAGCTGCACATGGTGGTAAATGGAAATCATTGGTTCCATAGAGAAACATTAACAGAAGGTAGGGTAATGCAAAGATTTCCTGCAGTTATATAGTGTTAATGGTTGTTGTAAACTTGATATTGCTAAACGTTTTGGTACAGTGCCAATAAAACACTGATGATATACCTTAAGATTTGAGAGAAAGCTATTCTGTCTAGATACAGAGTTGGCTGAAGTTTTGTGTACAAGAGAGTAGTTGACAATAGAGAATCATCAGGACTAAGGGCTAGGCTACACTGGCATGTATTTATGATCACATACCAGTGCATTATAATGTGTGTGGTCACACAGTGTTCCAAGAGTGAGTTCTGACAACCACCTGGGCCATTCATTTTGCTCATGGTAGATTGCAAATAATTGTTTCAGCAAGGGGGCATGATCATACACAAGATATGAGGTAGGTGTGTATGCTAGAAATCTTGAATATTTTAAATTATATCCGTTACAGTTGGGGGAAGGCAGTAGAGATCAAAATAAAAAAAAAGGTTAAGATCAAGATTTCAGTAACAAAAAACAATTAAAAAGAATGTCCATATATTAAAAACCTTAAAACACTCACTTTGCCTAGCCACCACTAATGGTTTTGTAGGCATTTTTCTGTTGCACTTCTGATGCTTGCCTGGTCTGTAAAGCCCCCCAAACCACTGCCCAAAGAATAAAATAAACTAAGTAGATGGAAGACTGCAGCGTACCCACAAAGTCACTGATCTCACAAAGAGGGGAATGCAGCAAACACATGAATATAGATATAGATTATTTACACAGGAATAATTATGCCTACAAACTTTATTATAGCAAGTTAAAAACAATAAAAAGCACCAAACCGCTATGGGAACAACAGCAGGTCTGGTTCCTTGAAAACAATCAACCACAATTAATTTAAAAATTAACAGTTACTAAGTATCATGTCCTGTGAACAGGATTACTAGTTACTACCAATAACAAAAATATTTGGGGGCATCACTGTGCCCCCAAATCCTCTTTGGTCCTTGCATTACTTTAGATTACATACCTTCTTCTGCAGTGTTGACTACACTGGCTGCCCCAGTAGCAGTAGCAGTGCTGGACCCACAGTCCTCTCATCTCTTCCTCTTGACCTACTATGGACCTGCTGTCTTTGATCGTTGGTTTACCCAATGTTTGTTTGCTTTTTCACCACTTCTATTCACAGTGACGGAAGAGAGATAACCAAATAATCCAGTAATCTCCCACTCCCACAATGCTATTCCAGCAGTAATCCTGTCACGTTAGTGGCATGACACTGGCAACTGTGACACCTTTATTTTTATTCAGCATAAAGGCTGAAAAGCCTAAAGTTTAAATACTGTAATGACCATATAAAAGCACATTGCTATGGTCTTCTAATTCTTATATGTTGATTCAACCCTGTGATTGGTGCGGTAGACAGAATATGTAAACAACTGCATGTGTTAATACTTAATGTGTCATGGGCAGAAAATATAATTTGAAAAACAACATAAATTAGGATAAAAATAAATTTTGTCAATTCTGATAAGGCTTTTTGATGCTATTACTAGGAACCAGAAAGATGTAATATTTATTCCAGAGCAGGAATATCACAAGAGGACCATATCAGCTTATCTAAGGAACAGTGAGACCTGCAAAACTCCAAAAGGTTCTGTGTGAAAACCAATGCTAACACTAAAATAATGATGGGTCCTTAAAAACAGATTAGCCTCTACTGCTGCTGCTCAGGAACCAAAAAGAACAGAGCAGCAGCAGGGAGAGGAGTGGCAGGGATCGTGAACTTGTAAGGATGATATCTTTGTCTAGGAGCAATTTAATAACATTTGGAATGTGGAATATGCTTATCATATTAAAAGGGCTGGACATACCCCTTAATAGAGGCTTAACCCTTGACATTAAAAGGAAGCAAAGGACATGAAAAAAAGTATTGGGTAAAATACATGGGACATGAGGACAGCCTTCATGAGGACAGCCTTAGAGTGCCTATTGGCAAAAAGTGCCCTGTACATTTACTCGTCATGGAAGCAGATAAGACTAACTATGCAGGAGACTTTAATTCTCTTTTAGGCTTCAAAGAGTTCTGTAAGTCTGACCTGTGGACTTTTATCTTTATATGATCATAGAATGCTTGGGGTGTCTTAATTTTTTTAAATAATCAAGAAATGTCCTGTAATATGTCCTCATAAATAGTACTTAATGATGTCATCAGCTGTAATCGGCATTTATCTATGAATATTTTATCACACTGCTCATTGAGACTAGTATATTTTAATATTACTTCTATGCTCCCCTTTTTTGCTTTCACCCCAACACTCTCATACCTGATTTTCCACATTGAATTAAACAATTCTGATTCAGACAACAAAACTTTACACTCCTACCACTGTGAACTTTATCTCCGAGCAAAGTACACTGACATTTCTTCATAAGCAAAACAAACCTGCATGGCCTTTCAAAACTTAATTTGTATGAATGCTTAAAGGGCAACTGTGGTTTTAAAACAAGTTAGGGTTAAATGAAAGCCTGCAGCATTTCATTTAAAATGAGCCGACATCACATCTTGGATGGAACCTGTGAGAAATTACATTGGAGTGAATGTTAAGTGACTCACCTGACCTCTGCCCAGCCTGTCGCTCCGGGGGAGAAGCATGCCAGTTAAGACTTACAGGGTTATTCAGTTCTTATCATTAAAAATGTGCTAATTTTGCCCCAACAATCAAATGTTAGCTTTCAAATGTTAAATAAGGTTGATTGGTGGGGCAAATTAGCACCATTGTTAACAATAAGAACTTTATGGAATCTCCCGCTAATGCTGGAGAAATCAGGAAGTACCTGGGGAAAAAAATTGACAGTTGAGAAGGGGAGCCTATTAATGCAGGCAGAGGCTGGTCACATGACTACAAGCTGGTCAACATGGCTGAAAACAGGAGTGTTCAAACAGGGACTAATATTGCTGAACCTTTCTAGCAATAACTTCTCACAAATTTTATCTTGAGATTGCGATTTTGGTTTAATTTGAAGTGTGATGAAAGGCTTTTTATATAATTCCTACTAGTGTGGAAGAATTTGAGACACTGTTAGCCTTTAAAGTGCAAAAAATTAATATAGATAAATCACCCTTAAATCCCAAAACCGCAATATGTTAGACAGCTGACAGATATAGGATTCATCTGTGATTTCCTGTCATTTCTTCTCCCCCTTTCTCTGTCTTTCAAAAGGTTTTTGCCTCCTTTCCAAAATCTTTTACAAGCTTACACATGCTTAAAGAAGGCAGCTAGGGGAAGGCAGCTGTGATGTCAGTGGTCACATCCATGACTGACAGCTGCTAACGAAAAACAGGGAAAAATTTTGGGGTAACAGAACATTGGCTGCATTCAGGTTTTCAGGTTAGTCTTACATCTCTCAAATTTGTAACTATTGCAGTTTTGGGGGGTTTTGGGTGATTAATCTGTATACAATTTTTCATTTTAAAGAGGGTGAATTTACCCTTTAAAGTGACATAAATTGTAAAAAAATGAAAACAGTTAAAAAAGAAAGAATAGCTTTCAGGATATAGGAGACACATTCTGTCGAATTACTTAAAATGTGGTCCCTGCTGGTGCAGCTTAAACAGTGACACAACCATCTTTGACACAAGTGCACATGCTTCCTATATCAGAGAAGAAGTAGGTGGATGAGTGTTTGTAAGTAGTAGCAGCCAGCAGTGGCCAGGCTCATTATTAGGGTAAGAAACTGGAGGTAGGAGATGTGTCATCCACCTTTCTGAAAGATATCACTTTCATTGCTGCCTGCCTTCAATCCAGTTCTTGCTTTGCTCAGGCTCAGTATACCCCGCCCACTGACTCTATCTTACCTGACTTTGTGTAATGGCAGCAGCTGCTCACTACAGCAACCAGCAATGGGAGAAGTATCCCACCATGCATCCACGCATACTGTACCAACTCTCACCATCTCAGTTACAGCAAAACTGAACATAATAACAATAAGGCACTTGAATGACAGCTGAAATGTAAGATGCATAATTAGTTAGTTGGGAAGATATAAAGTTTAAAGTAATTGCAGTTTTAAGGGTATGCTTACTTAAAGTTGCTGCATGAGTTAACATTTCTACTGCGGCAGTTCGTGGCTCCAACTCCACTTTTGCTTCTACAAGCAATGAAGCATCATTTTTCAGGAGTCGCCAACTGAATGGAGGATGAAGCCACAAAAGAAACTTTAAGTACGTTTGCAGAAGATAAAATGCAAACCCAGCGGTGAGGACCTGGCGGTTTAGGAGTGGTCACTGTACAAAAGACTCCCCGTTTGCCTCTACTGCAGCACACAACTCTCCCACCCTCCCCTTCCGACACAGACCTCAGACTGACAGCATTCACTAGGAGTTGAAGCAAGGCAGTAACTTCAGGACCCTCAATAGGCACAGGATCTGCCTTTTCTGGCCCAACCCACTTTATACTTCACTCACCATTGAGGAGCTCCCGCACCAGTGAAATGTAAGTGCCCGTCTCTGCATTCCTTATAAGGAAAACAGGCACCATTGGAAGGATAAAGGGTCAGGTGTTGTCACGACATGAAAGTGGACGGGCCACACATGTGCAACGCGGATTTCATTTTAAATCTTTGAAATACCAGATTTTTCACCTAATATAGAATTTCCTGCTGGGCCCCGGATTTAGCCTCTAATAAGAGGATGAATCCGGGAAAAACAGGATACCTGGAAACCATATGGGGGGGATCTACAATTTAGAGAAATTTTTTTTTTCCGGTTGACATGCCCTTTAAAGGACAACTGTATGGTTGTTTAAAAGACCTGCACACAGCCCAATCCTGCACATACTAGACTAAGTCCCCCGCTTCAGCTGGCGTCTGGAGGTTTGAACAATAGGGAACCTGCACCCCTTTATCCGTTACTCCCAAGGTTGCCCCTGCTGGTGCAGCCTAACCGCATTGCTCATTGTTGCCATGTGGGCCCCAAATCTCTGGTACCTCCCAGTGGGAAGGAGGGAAGATAGAACCACATTCCGCCCTTTAAAATTAAAACCCAATCAGCATCCTTGTGACCTCCGATAATTGGTGAACACAAATCACTTCCTCCAATGGGTGGGAAAGACAAGAAAAATGTTAGTCTAACAAACCATTCTAATTGGTCCCCTTTTAAACCTAGCAAACCCCTCCCCTATTTTTCCCGCCTCCTAGACGCCTCTCCTTGCAGACATATTGACGGGAGCTCATTGTTGGCTACCTGACACCTCCTTACCTAAAATGGATACCAGCTGGTGGTCCTTTGTGTTCCCTGCCCCCTGTGCAGTTTCTCCTTCACTGTTATTTCCTGCAGTGTGTCACATTGAACAAAACTGATCCCCCCCATAAAGACACCCTAAACTATAAATCTCATGTCACTGGGCTACATTTATCTGGCGTCATTGTCTCTGCATGTTCACATTATTTCCTTTTCTTGAGGTCTTGACCCTATCTGATCGACCGACAGACTACCATTCAATTTACTGGACAATAGTCTGTCGGTTGAAAAAACCGTAGCACTGCCGTATTTCAGAGAAAAACTGATCACGCGGCCTTTAGAAGGCAGCACAAGCAGCCAAATTTCACCAACAGGTTTGATAGAATTTTCAACCAATTTGGTCAACAATTCGTGGAAAATGTTCAGACACAGTGGACAGTGCCCTATGACCAGTAACATGGGTCATCTTGAAACTATCGTACCAACGCACAGACTACCAGTCAATTTACTGGACAATAGTATGTTGGTTGAAAAAACCTGTGGCACTGCCGATATTTTAGAGAAAGTGATCACGCAAACTTTTGAAGGCAGCACGAGCGCCAAATATCGCAAAAGGTTCAATAGAACTTCAACAAGTTTGGTCGACAATTCAACAGAACACATGTTCAGACACAGTTCACAGTGCCCTTGACCAATCAAAATGGGTCAATCTTGAACCTCTCATGCCAACCAACAGACTACCAGTTAATTAGTGGACAATAGTCTGTTGGATAAAAAGCCATGGCACTGCCAATGTTTTGGAGAAACTGATCACGCAGCCTTTTGAAGGCAGCACAAGCAGCCAAATATCGCAAAGGTTCGATAGAATTTTCTACCAATGTGGTTGAAAATTGTACAGAAAATGTTCAGGCACAGTGCCAATGACCAGTCAACCCCAGTCAATCTTGAGACTATTGTGCCAACCGACAGACTACCAGTCAATTACAGAAAATAGTCTGTCGGTTGGAAGAAACTGTGGCACTGCCGATATTTTGATCACACTGCCTATTGAAGGCAGCATGATTGTCCAAAGTTTGCAAAAGGTTCAATAACATTACCAACCGATTTGGTAGAGAAATCAGCCAAAAAGGATCGCTTAAAGAAAAAAGCCCCTAAGGCCCAATTAATACGGGCCAAACTTCCCCCTATCTCCAACAAAAGACTACCAGCCAATTTATCTGACATTAGTCTGACGGTTGAAAAAAACAGTGGCACTGACGATATTTTGGAGCAGTTGATCACACAACCTATTGAAGATGGCGCAATCGCCCAAAATTGCCAAAAGGTTCAAAAACATTTCAAACCAATTTGGTTGAGAAATCAGCCAAAAAGGTTCGATCAAAGGAAAAAGCCCCTAAGGCCCAATTAACACGAGACAAACTTCCCCCTATCCTCCCAACCAAAATATTACATTCAATTATCTGACAATAGCCTGACGGTTGAAAAAACTTGCCAAGGTGGCAATATTTTGGAGCAACTGATCACACAACCTATTGAATGGCAGAACGATGCCCCAAATTTGCTAGCAGGTTCATCGAAACTATTCAGGCTCAGTGCACCATGCTCAACAAACTTGACACTATCCATAAACTGACAGACTAACGGTCAATTTCTGGACAATAGTCTGAAAAACTTCTGCCCAAAATTTGCCAGCGTTTAATTGAATATTCAACTAATTTCGTTGAAAATTCATCTGAAAATGTTAGGTTCAGCTCAACAACAAACTTGACCCTTTCCTTATGGCTGGCAGACTAACGGTCAATTTATCTGACAATTTGGTTGAAAATTCAGCTTAAAATGTTGAGTCACTCCCCACAATGGCTACAGGAAGGTTAATACTGGTCAATCTCGACTCTATCTCCCGACTGACAGATTACTGGTCAATTTACCAGACAATAGTCTGTTGATTGAAAAAACAAAGAATTGTCCAAAAAGTTTGGTAACAGCCTAAAAGTGCCCATACATCTATAAGATTTTACTTACCCGACCGAGCGCTCACGCGATGTTCCTTCGTCCTGCCGGAACCGCTTCTCCCGATCTTACATGCGATCGCAAAAGGAATGGGATTTTGCGATCGCATGTCGTCGAATGTAAGATTGGAGAAGCGGTTCCGGCAGCATCGATGAACATCGTGAGCGCTCGGTGGGTAAGTTAAATTTTATAGATGTATGGGCACCTTAAGGCCCCATTAGCACAAGTCAGTCCTTTCCCTATCATCCAGACTGCCAGACTACCTATCTACAGTATTAAATGATGTCTGCCAGTCAAAACAACTGGTGTTAAAGTTACGGCACAATTGATTGAGCATCCTAATAAACGTCCGGTCGAATCGGCCAAAATGTTTGGTTGGGGCAAAAAATATTGCCAATATTTCTACTTGATCAACCAAAAAAATTCACTGCCTGGTCATTCGACCGGATCCATGAGCTTACTAAGGCTGGGAACCAGCGTTTCACCGTTATCAGTCAGGCGTGGTAATAAGAAAGTAGTTCAGGAAAACAAGAAAGACTTCATACTAGATGGGGTGGCAGAACAGATGTAAAAGCAAGATCGGTAGGATCCCTATACTACCACCTTTGCCTTATAAGAAAGAACCATCTAGGGAAGCAACATATATAAAAGGCTGGATCAACTAGCAGGTTTCACACCCCAAAATAAAGACACAGAAATAAACTGGAGAGGGGCTTCATACTGGATGGGTTAAAGGGTATCCCCACTCATATATTGACTTTTAGGAATCCAGTTCTATTTGAAGAACGGGAACATAGAAATGGATCTCTAAAAGTCAATATTATGAGTGGAGATACCCTTTAAAGGTGGAAATAAGGAGACGATCTGGACAGATCCCTTTATTTCAGCCTGTTCCTCCATCTGTAAACGCGTAAGACACCCCATCCAGTAAGTTTGATAGGAGGAGAACTACCAAGCTACATTCAATGTATTCCCAGAAATTGATTCTTTCAAGTGGTCCATGGATAATTAATACGATCGCCAGTTGGGGTCAGGAAGAAATTTTTTCCCTCTGGAGCCATGTTGTCTTCAGAGGGTTTTTTCGCCTTCCTATGGGTCAACAATTAAATAGGAACAATAATCATTGAAATCAATTAATTAAAAGCGAATACACAATGTTACATGTGATCACGGTGGCCCGACCCACAACGCATGGTGTGTGAGAATGGCCATTTCGGAACTATCAGTAAGTGTGATGGGCTGTTGGTGGGCATTATAGAGACCTGATCCGGCAAATTATCAACGATGCCCAACTGATTGTCCTTTCAGTTACCAATAGTCAGCCAAACTGGTATTTGTAAACATACAGGAAGATTTATAAAAGTTCTTTTCATTTAAAAGGTTGGTAACTTTGCCACAACCAAGCTTATCTTTTTAACATTTGAATTGGTTGGGGTACCATTTTAATGATAAGAACTTTTATTAAATAACCCTAATAGTGCTTTGTGGGTTGGGCTGCCGTGATCATCACACGTGTAATGTGTGGATCATCTGTAATAGCACAAAATGGGAAACTGACAGATGAATTCAGTTCAAGTATCCCACAATCCTCTTTGCCTGTCAGTGGAGAGTGTGGGAGTACCTATGTCTGAGAGACAGGTAGTGTGTGAGTGCCTGTCTGGGAGAGAGTAGCTGGCCATTATACTTATGATTGTTCGAAATTGTTCAGCAGCCCACCAGCTGATAGACAGTAATATTGTTATAATATATTTAAAGACAGGACACACCAAAGAATCAATGGCATAAATAAATATATCTCAAGTTAAAGGGCAAGTTCACAAAAACACTTTTCTCTAAATTGTAAATTATCCCCCAAACCCCACTTTACAGTGTGTATTCGTAGCTTTCAAAACGCTCCTAAACTTTCTTACCTGACTTCTTTTGTTTGTCCAAAACAACAGATGTGCGAGTGCACGCTACAATTTTTTGACCGTGCCCACTTTCTAAAACCACGCCCACTGTTGCGGCAACGGCCATTAAAACATTTACATTGTTGAGCCGACTACACTAGCTAATGAACTGTATATTTTGGGCATGCTGGCTGCCTAAATGGATACACACTAGTACAATCCATATTTAGGCACAATGGTAATTAATCCAGCAGACTGCAGATTGCTAGATGGTCTCTAATGCTACGCATGTCTGTGTCCTGTGTGTAAGTTGAGGTAAAAGAAAGTCATATACACGGTTGCTAGTTACAGTATCGCCTTACTCCCTGTGCAAGCCGTAGCAAGAGCAGGTTTTAAACAAGGGAGAGCGCACAGTCACAGTTTTACACAGTGAGCTCCGCTAATATAGAGGTGCCCGGGCAGGGATATATATATCACTACCCAAGAAAGAAAGAAAGCCCTAAGGGCCCTCTAAAGTACCCACAAAAAGTCACTGACACTTTGCTGTCAAACAATAAAAAGATGTTTATTATGATTCACTAAAAAATATACTGACAAACTTAAGTGCATTGCTACAACTTATAACACATAAATAGTACAGTTACTAAAAACACATCTATAAAAGGCATCAGGCTTCCTGATCCTTATAGCAGCACCGGGGTTGGTTTGGCCATATAATTCCTCTGGACTGTTGTAAGTCCATCTGTCGTCTCCTAATACCAGGCAATTGCGAGTTTGCCAACGGTGTCTATCTCCTGTTGCAGATGAACCACAATCGGGACTTGGCGTGAGAAGTCATGCCTAGCTGGTAAGTTGAAAGCAGTACCACAATACTTACAGCTGGTGGCCAAACTCTTCACCCGAGTGTTTGCAACTCTGAGATCCAGAAGTTCTGTTCGGAGGTCCTCATCCTCGCTGTATCGGTCCTCCAAACTTTTCCTTAACATCGCCAACATCCAAACGCCTAAGCCGCTGCACAAAACACTAAACGCTCCCATACATGGTTTCAGCCTGCGCTGTCCACCATCAGGGCTTCAGCGCAGGGTGAAACACGTGGAGGTGAATGTTTTTGAATATTTTTGAGATTTTTATAAATATCTAAATTTTAGATTTTTAAATACAAAAATTCTTGATCGTTCGATAATCATCAAAAACAGTTTTTGGCTTAGGAAGAATCTGAAAAAAGCAAAGTCTGAATTCCGGGATCCATTAAATCCGCTTTGGAACAGCTTAGGGTAGGGATAGACTCCACAGATTGGGTCATTATACTTGGGTTGGGTTATACTGCATGCTTCTGATTTAGGAAATGCTTTATGTTAAAAAACAAAAAATTCTAAAAGCTGACATCCCAGTTTACATCCTTATGTTTAGAAAGTGTGCATGTCCATGCTAATGACAAGAAATATTATAGAAAAAAAAATAATTTGTGCACATCTAGTTACATTGCATACATTGTAAATCCCCATTGTATTGATAATTATAGGTACCCTTCTCTATGGATTATTGAAAGTATTGGTTTATAAATGGATAATTTATATAAGCGACTACCACACCAAGGTTACTTTTGTCAGCGGGTCTTAAAGGGCATGTCCACCCCCAAAACTATTTTTTGCTGTAGTGTAGGGAACGTATCCTGTGTACTTTTGCCATATACTTTCATTATTTTTTGGAACAGTTATCAAGTTATTTTCATTTTGTGTTTCTATTGGGTGTAGCAATGATTTCTCTCTGCTATAGTGGGCTGTGCTATTGTAGTCTATTGAGATATGTGTCCACCAATCAGAAGGGGTTTGCATAATGGGTAAAATAGCCCTTTCTCCATTATTAATTAAACATGCAGACTCTGAGCAACTGATTTGCAAGTGCCACCTGGGATTCTGGGATTTTACATTAACACATTCCTTCTTCTATAGTCATCAGAACTACATGATCTGAAATTGTTGTGTGCAAGTAGCATGTTGATGTCAGAGAATCAGTTTATCAATGGTATATATATATATATATATATATATACATCAACACATCAATAGTGTTACACAAAATGTTTTCCAGGCTAATAAACACGTTGAATTGTCGTGGAAATCGTGCATTTTGTTGTTAGGACAGTTAGACAAGTCATCCTAGTTTTATTTGGGAAAACATAGACGCTGGGATGATAGCTGAAAACGAAGCATTATCTTTAGATCTTTAGGTTTTAGAAGACAAATGAAAACATCACTTTAAAGGGTATGTCCACCCAAAATACATTTTTTAATATAAGATTCCCCCTGCCAGCCCAGCCCCAACCGCTATATTTATATGTTTAGAAAGTCCCCAAACTCTTCTTACCTCCTCCTTTCCTCCGCCGTGCTCCCGGCCTCTGCTTGCGAGAAAATGCAAGCAGAGGGGCAGGACCGGCAGTCGCGTCTGTGGATTGGCTGAGCGGCAGCCAATCACGGATGCGGTGCCGAGCAGCTCATTTCGGCGGAGGAAAGGGAGAGATAAGTAAAGTTTGGGGAGCTTTCTAAACATATAAATATAGCGGTTGGGGCTGGGCTGGGCAGGGGGAATACTATAGATTAAGGGATTTATGCTAGGGGGAGGGAATCCTGAGAGGGAGGGAGAGGGAGGGGGAGGAAGGGGGAGAAGGGCTGCAGTACGATGCCAAACTTCTCCCGGAGGCCAGGTAGGAGGCAGAGTCCTATATGGACTCTGCTATCCTCTGGTGGGCAGTTTTTGGGACTTTGGGGGGGGACTACAGGAGAACCATATGGAGCTGTGGATGTGAGGTAAGGATAAACTACACTACATGATGGGGCCAGTGTTGCGGGGATTATAGTGTTTGGGGGTGGACATGCCCTTTAATCATTCATTTCTGGACGATAAACCGGAAAGGTGTTTATCGTTTTCTTGTCTTCTGTGCTATCTTGAAAATGTACCAGTTTGTTATTATTAATCATAGAGTGTCCACAAACCCATTTATATGTAATTCTGCTGTTAAATGGATTTCAAAGCAAAACTAAAGCAAAGATGAACATTCCCTTTGCTGTATTTTAACTGTTGAGTGATTATTTAAAAGACAACTATACTCATCTTGGTGAGGCCTGAACCACTATTTCCTTACCCCTTGGTTAAAGACACAACTCCTTTACCTCCTGTTCTTTAAAGGGCAACTAAAGCCACAGAACAACACGGAACCAGAAGTCAGGACACCTTGATATAAAACCGTAATCTGTGTCTTACCTCTCATTTTGTTACGGGCACTGGGAAATTTACCTAAATAACCTATGGTTGTGCTTTACTTCTCAGCATTCTAGTATCAGACAGTTTGGTCAATGACCATTATGTTCTGCCACATGCTCAGTCCTTAGCAATGGCAAAAACTTGTTACAGTGGTCACACCCATTATAAATCTAGCCAATCCTTTTACAGGACAGATAAAGCAAGGAAGCATGTGACGAGGTCAGGAGGTGTGGTCTGACACTGCCCATACACACAGATATCATACAGTTTTAACAGGCTTTGATTTACTTAACAGAGTTTACTTAAAGTGGCATTTTATAGTTTATTGGTGTTTTTAGGGGGATTGTTTTCAGATTCTGGAGTATAAAAAATTGGGTTTAGTTCTCCTTAATAAAACTGAATAGAAAACATTTTTACCAGTGGAGATACCCAAAACCTTAACTCCTGCACTTACCTCTTAAACATATGATCACCAGCGGGCTGTTCTTTACTTCCTACTTTGTACCGCAAGATGACCAATAGGAGTCAAAAATATAAACAAAATGACATCCGGGGTCTGAGGAAGGATGAGATGTATCCGAAAAATGTTGTGCTGAAGTCTTGAAATAAAATTCACTTTTGAGGCAGTTGCTGGCTAACTGATGTCATTTTGTTATATTTTGAACCACTGTGTGGAGAGAGCGGTGCCACAGATCTAGGTGAGAGCCTATAACTGTGCTAGTTCATGAAATATATGTCTACTGACATATGAGTACACACTGCTTAAGAACATGTCTTCCTATTAGTATCGCACCAGGCTGGGAGAAGGAGGCAGTGAACAGCATTCCAGCAATCAAAATTTTTGTGAGTGCAGAAACTCGAAGCTTAAAGGAACACTAAACCCCAAAATTAAGTATGTCCCATTCGTTTCTATTATTCACAGGGAGGTGAGAACGCTATTCTCACCTCCTGTGAATAATAGGACGCTCGGAGGACCTGGAACTTACCTTACCCGCCGCTCCACTCGCAGCCGCTCCTGCAAAGAACAGCTGTTCTGTCCCAATCGCGCGCCCTATCTTTTGAATTGGCGCGCAGCGCATAAGAAGGGCGCGTGGTCGGGACAGAGCGGCTGTCAGTGCAGGAGCGGCGCGAGTGGAGCGGTGTTGTAAGGTAAGTTCCAGGTCCTCCGGAGTCCTATTATTCACAGGGAGGTGAGAATAAGCGTTCTCACCTCCCTGTGAATAATAGAAACGAATGGGACATAGTTATTTTGGGGTTTAAGGGGAGTTTACAGGTCCTTTAACCCAGGGGTGAGGACGTAGGGGTTCACATTGCGTACAAAGTTAGAGGAGGAGGAAGGTCTTAAAATAACCTTCAAGAGTTATGGGCCAAGTTGAGTGTAAGGACCTCCAAGGTAGTATTTTTAGAATAGAATTGAAGCCAACGTAAAAGATGGAAAGATGGGAGTATAGACGATAAGCCGGAACAATGTTGGTGGAGTGTGTATGGGAAGGAACAAGGTGGGGACATTAATTATTGGTGTCTTTTGTAAGCCACCAAATGTCTGTGAGGAGGTGGAAATTTATCTCCGTATTCAGTTGGTGAAGGCTGCAGGTATGCGGCACTGTAATAATCGGCCGGGAGGCTGGGGTACTTACGAGTACGCTTTAGGAGGAGGCACTCCGATGGCTGGTGGGATTGTAGAACTGGATACAAGAGACTGTGGGAACTGTAGGCTGAGGAATGGCGGCTAGGTGCTGTTGGGGAAAAGGCAGGATACTGGAACTGGCAAGGAGTCTCAGGAACAGGCAAGATAAGTCACTGATGCTGGTATGGCAAGTAAGTCTCTGGAGCAGGCTAGGTAAGTCACTGGTGCTGGTGTGGCAAGATAAGTCTCTGGAGCAGGCTAGGTATGTAACTGGTGCGGTATGGCAAGGAGGCTCTGGAAACAAGCAAGGTAAGTCACTGGTGCTGGTATAGCAAGGTAAGTCTCTGGAGCAGGCTAGGTAAGTAACTGGTACTGGTATGGCAAGGAGTCTCTGGAACAGGCAAGGTAAGTCACTGGTGTGGTATGGCAAGTCTGGACAAGGCTAGGTAAGTAACTGGTGCAGGTTGGCAAGGAGTCTCTGGAACAGGCAAGATAAGTCACTGGTGCTGGTATGGCAAGGTAAGTCTCTGGACCAGGCAAGGTAAGTCTCAAGCTGGAGAGGAACAGGATCTAGGGCAGGTAATTAGAAGGAGCCGGGGAGGTAGCTAACGCTACTATCAGGCACGGGTCAGGCGCGAGAAATTTTTGAATTCTCGCGCCGCCTGGCGTGTCGGCGTCTTGATGTCATGTTGTCTACGACGCCGCCCACCCGGAAGTGCAGTGCGGCGCGGGACCGGAGCGGCAGGTAAGTTCGTGACAGGCACTTCTGGTCATGGGGGTTTCAATTACCCTGACATAGGTTAGTAAGCTGGAGCTTCCAGCACCTCAGAAGGTATCAAGTTCCTTTGCTATTCAAGCATTTTATTTAACATATTGTTGTTCCTACTAAAAGGATGCTTTGTTGGATCTGGCAATACCTTATAACCCTGAGCTCATTTTTGGAGATAAAGGTTATGAAAAGGTAAGGGAATAGTTATTCATGATATATTGCCATTTAATATAGGTTGCAAAAAACAAAAGTGCACTGGTTTAAAAATGTTAACTTGAGAAAAACTAATTTTATGCCTCTTTTTAAAAAGGTAAATGGAAGAAAAAAGAAAAGTATAGAAAGAAGGATTTCAATAATAAAAAGATGAAGACAGAGAATGTGGGAACCTTGAAGGCAAGGCCACACGAACGCAAACGGATGCGTTAGCGCAATTGTTGCGATTTCTGTGGCTGCAAGCGTGTTTGCGCTTGCGATTCCCCAATTCTGATTATGGAAGCGCATTGTAATTGCGATTAAAAATGGTGATTGTATGCGCTCCCAAATCGGAAATGCAACGCATTGGAAATGCAGGAACTTTTTGCGTTCCTGCACAGGGGCAATATTCAAGACTTAGGGGAGTGCGGTCTTTTGGGTGTATATATATATCGTAGGTGTAAAACAATAAAAAACTGTTAAAATGCAAATAGAAAGCTAAAAACATGTATATGATGTTTAGCTTTCTATTTGCATTTACTGTTTTTATTGTTTTACACCTTTGATGCATGGCTATTTAAATATTTAAAAAAAATTTAAATTCTTTCTTGGCCATGAAGTAAGTCTTTTGGTAACAAGGATAAATGTTTCTTAATAGGGATGATGAAATCGGGTAGTGACAGGTATATGGGAATGACAGATGACGGAAAGTTTTATATAATTAATATATATATATATATATATATATATATATATATATATATATATATATAGGTAAGTATGTAGATTCTCAGGATTTCTTCATCAAAACCATTTATTTAATACATCACTGTGTAGGCAACGTTTCGGTACCTTCCTAGGTCCCTTCTCAAGCCTCATATCCCATGAAGAAATCCTGAGAGTGCGTTGAATCTACATACTTACCTATATGAATATTTGATCTATACAACAGCACCCAGGTGTGAAATCAGAGGGTAGTGGAGAGAGTGCCTGTGACATACACTATATATATATATATATATTATATATATATATATATATATATATATATATATGTGTGTGTGAATTGTTGCAAGGTTGCAAGTGTGTAGCCTGCAGGAGGGAATTGTAATACAATATCACGTAGAATGGGACACAGAATAACATTTTAATAAATAAAAGACAGTCTGACTGGAAGTACATCCTGTACCTTGCACTGAAATAGATCATCAGTCCAATCATGTTCCAATAGATGTTTTTAGAGAAAGGGGGTTTAACTTAGACATTTACGGAAAAATTTCCAGTCCTAAAGGAGTTATATGAAGAACATTACCTATATTATCCACCATGGCACCATTTCAATAAATTATCGCATTACAATGGCAGGAACAGACCGTGTGTCCTTGTAGTGTCACTTGCGATGGATTGTACAGCGATAAAGCATTGCATATTATATAATGCAGTATTCTTACATTTTTTTGCAGTTTTAGTTTTTTTTTATAAACTTCTATTTGCCGATTCCTCCCTGGACAGATGAGACATTTTTGGATAATTGAGACTTTCAGGAAAAAATGAGAGGAAGTATAGTATGTGATATTCTTTTTATTTGCACTACAAATGTTTTCTTAATAGATTAGCTTTCAGGAGCTTCCTCCCTTCTTCAGATCTTAGTTGCCAGATGATGTAAAGATCTGAAGAAGGGAGGAAGCTCCTGAAAGCTAATCTATTAAGAAAACTATTGTTAGTGTAAATAAAATAGTATCATACTATACACTCATATTTTTATATGTACAAGTGCCTTATATGGCTACAATCAATTAAGGGACAAATAATGTTCTGTGTATTCCTGGTTTCCTCTGGGCACTCCGGTCTCCCCCACACTTATAAAGACATGGTGATAGGTTGTGTGTCTGTGGACAAAGGGAGTAGATTGTAAGCTCTCTGGGCGGGCTTGATTTTAATGGATTAAATAATTGTAAAGTACTGCCTAATATGCAGTGACTTATAATAAAATAATAACATACATACATGAATATTGATGCTGATACTTTTAGCTATAATTTTAGTTAGCATGATCAAGAGGAAGAAAAGCATGAGTCTTACTTAGTGCTTAAGTAATGTCGTCATGTAGGTTTCCATCTAGTTCACTACCCAGTACTGCACTTTTACTGATTTACAGCACATTGGATCACTTAGACAGAGAAACGCCTTGACCATTATGAGACTTTTTTTGCACCCTCTCCACACAAAAACACTTGTTAGCATCCCAGGGTTCTTTCGATAACCCAATTTGCCCTGTTGCTCACATGTCCTGTCCTACTCATGTTCATTGATGACATAGCCAGCGCTGCACATTCATTTATGCGCAGACAGAGCAACTTGACTGCAATCTTTAATTGTAAACTATATCATCTCTAAAAGGCACAAAAACAAAATGATTAAATATCACATTCCTACCAGTGTCACATGTTCAATTCCTGCAATTTATTTCCGTTGTTTATTTTGCATAGTTTGAAGATATTTACTTTTTGTGTGTGATATGGCAGCAGCATCACCAGGTCCCCTGCACTTCATGCTTCCTGCTCTGAAACTGTCAGTCAATCTGTCCTGTGTTCCTCCTCCTTTGCAGCCCCCCATGTCCCTCCCACTCATGGACCCCATGGTCCCTCCAGTTGCAGGCCCCCATGCCCATTATCTAACAGCCCCGTGTGGCCCGGCCCACCCACCAGTGGGTGTCTAAGCCCCGCCCACTTATGGTGTCTAGGCCCTGCCCACTTGCAGGCGCTGTGGGTTACTCAGACCCCCCCAGCCCCCCGTACAGAAAACTCTGTGGAATCAGCCTTTTCAGGCAGAGTGAGAACTCTGCCTGAAAAGGCTGTTTTCACACAGTGAAAGAGAAGGGCTGTAGATTCCCTTACCTTCTCTGTCAGGACTTCACACAGCAGAGGGAGGAGGGACTTCCTTTCTCCCTCACACACTAAGGGAGTCTGAGGCTGTGCTCGCCGGCGGCACTGTGCAGGAAAAGCCTTAGTAATGTCACATGTCAGCCTCCCACCCATTAACTTTCTGGTCAGTCATTTCTGTATTGGACTGTGGAGCACTTAGAGAGGTGGTTGATGACTCGTTTTAAGTAGGAAACTGTCCTTTCATTTAAACTTAACTTGTTTGGAGACCAAAGTTCCCCTTTAATATGGGAAAGTATTTTTTCCTCTTCTGCACATCTGTAAGTACATTATATTTGAATAAATTCAGTCTTTCTATTGTCTAACTGTCTAATTTAATAATCTATGTATCCGTCAGAATTTTAAAATTGTTTTTAACCTGTTCTAAAGCAAAAAATATTGCATATATTCCCCTGTCTGTCCCTGGGCACCATATTAAATATTTGGGGTTTATCGGATAACAAGTTTATATATTATGTCTAAGTTGTTTTAAATGGTAAAGTCTCTGTTCACCTTCTTTTCACTATTTAACCTTGGAATATAGGAGCAGGCAAAAATTTCTTCTCTAATTTTAGAGAAGAAGCAACGGTGTATCTAGTGTATCTAGTAGTCACTAGTCTACTAGATACACCCCCCAGCAAAATTATGTTGGACCCTCTTCCCTGCAGTTTTCTGCATCTGTCATATGGAAACTAAAGATGGCTCCCTTGGCTCCTTGCCCCCCCCCCCTGCTGGTCACAGGGTTGCTCCCCTGGTAGTTAAGCCCTGAGAAGATGGTAGGACTAAATTTTATTTTCTGTAATTAAATGGCCACAAGGCTTAAAGGGCATGTCCACCCCAAAACTATAATCCCCCCAACTACTGGCCCCACCATGTAGTGTAGTTTAATCCTTACCTAACATCCCAGCTCCATAGGGTTCTCCTGTAGTCCCCCCCCAAAGTCCCAAAAATGCCCACCAGGAGGCTAGCAGAGTCCATATAGGACTCTGCCTCCTACCTGGCCTCAGGTAGATTTTTTGCCATGCGTACTGCAGCCCTTCTCCCCCTCCCTCCCCCTCCCTCTCCCTCCCTCTCCCCACTGGTCCCCCAGCCCCAACCGCATCATTTTTATTTAAGAAAGCTCCCCAAATCTTACTTACCTCCCTCTTTCCTCCGCTGAAGTGAGCTGCCGGCAGCCGCGTCCGTGATGGCTGCAGCTCAGCAATCACAGACGCGGCTGCCGGTCCCGCCCTCTGCTTGCATTTCTCGCAAGCAGAGGGCCGGGAGCCGGAGGAAAGAGGGGAGGTAAGTAAGAGTTTGGGGAGCTTTCTTAAAATAAAAATAATGGGTTGGGGCTGGGGGACAGGGGGAAGCCTATATTAAAAGTAAGATTAAGGGTGGGACATACCCTTTAAAACTTTTACATCATTTTCTTTATTTTTTTCTCTGACTTGAACAACTAACAGTGTTAGACAA
>JAACNH010004840.1:0-22551 GCA_019447015.1 Hymenochirus boettgeri | reverse complement strand
TGAAAAATCCATTTAATTTCATAGAAATCCATGGCAGCGTGCTGTGGAGCATACTCGCGACCCATTTTACAATGTTTTAGGGTTTACACATGTAATTTTTGCGACCCAACCTGTAGGACGGACGACGGGCTTATTTTGTCTTCCCTGTCTTTCGTTCCCGGTGGGCCCCTGGGTCGGGCTGTTTGGGTGTTATAAATTTTCCTGCCTGCCCTTTTGCCTCTTGTCCCGCCCCTTCTGTCTTGCGTCCTCTCGTCTTTGTTCTTGCCTGCTTTTCCCCTCTCGCCGTGCTCCTTTTCTGGTTCCCCCCCCCCTCTCTCGTCGCTTTCCTTCTTTTTTTGTGTTCGTTTAAGCCCTTCGTGTCCGTGAACCCTTGTGTCATTCGACTACCTCCTGTTTCCCTTTTTTGGCTTTTCCGCCAGCATTCCTTGTCCCCGTCCTGCCCGTCATTGTCCCTTCTGTGTTTTTCTCTGCTTCTCGTGGGATCTCACATTTCTCCCTTCTTTGTTGTCTTATACTCTCTGTTCCTTTTTCGTATCGCTTGTTTTTCTCTCCCATCTACCTTTCCCATACTCTCCCTTCCCCCCCCTCCTCTCCCTCCTAGTCCGTTTTTCCATTTTCTCTCACACCTCCTCTTTTTCATTATCCTTTTCGTCTTTTTTCTTCTCCACTTTCATTTTTTTGTCTTGTTGTCCTTGTCTCAACCCCCTCTCTACTCCCTTTCCCTCCCAGACTCTTCCTGTCCCCTTGTTTCTTTCAAGACCCCAGTTTTTTCCCCATCACTCTTGTTTCTGTCCCCTCCCCCTTTTCCTCCGCTTTCTTCCCACTTCCTCACTATTTCCTTCATTCATACCTCCCCCTCTCTTCCCTTCTCCCTCATCCATCCATTTTTTTTTTCTTCCCCCTTCCTTTCCTTCCTCTTTTTTCCCTTCTTCCTTTCCTGTTCCTCCCGCTCTTTCTCCCCTTTTCTTTTTTTTTCTTTTCCTCTTTTTTTAACTCCGAGGCGATACACCTCCACCACACAACACACCCCCCTACCTTCCCAGCTACATGCGCGTGCCCTCGTTCCCCCTAAACCTTTCCATAGTCGCAGACCAGCTGAAGCTCACCCCATTAGGTCGACACGTCTCCCCCCGTTACCTTTCTCTCTCCACCCATCTCTCTTCTTAGTTTTTCACTCTCACTCTCTAGCATACCCCGAAGAGACGGAAGAGCGAGCCAGCAGATAAGACTCAGAGATTAGACCCACAGTGATCATGTGACCCAAACACGTGCCATCCACTAACCTTAAGTGCCACACCTTACGATCGTTCGACATCCCGAGCCCCACCATTATCCCCCCTACCCCTACATCGCCTGACCCGTCTGAGACCAAGGGGTCGAGCCCCATACCTTAGAGAAAAAAACTTTTTTTTTAAGAGGTGGCACGAGACCAAGGCTCTAGGCTTCGCTAAAGCGTGATATCCAGTGATAGGTTCCCAAGAAATACCATTTTGAGAGACAGTTATGGCTGGCGGGTTTCGTCTGCGCTGCTGTACAGCACGTGCTAGCTAACTACGGGCGAGTGTTCGACGTGATCCGGCAGTGCTTCTGTGCTCCCCAGTGCTTCCTCCCTGTAACCCTACCCTCTGTGGTTTACACTGAGAAGCACAACAACACACAGCTGCATATTCAGCTCCATCCATGCCGGGCCACTCTGCACTTACGACGTCTAGGGACGATCTGAAGACGCCTTCTCCAAAAAACACCCAACAATGCTCCAAAATGAGACAACCCAGCGACATGCTGATTAAATGGCCAAGGGTAACTCATTATCCTTTGTCACAGTCGCCCGACTTTCAACCCAACCCAATGTGATTGATAAATTCCTTGATTTGACTCCGGTTCAACAACCCCCCCCACTAGAAAGTGAAAGTAGTGTGAAAGTATTGGGATGCCCCACGCGGAGGTCGTTGCCACAAAATTAGCGGTTGGTGCATTTTTTGGGCAGTGGGAGGAATAAAGGATTTAAGGGGGTTTGGGGGATCAGCTTATCCAAATGCCTATTGGGGGGCCCCACGTGGCAACGGCCTTTAAGGACCACCCAACCGACTTTTAGTATACGTCCCTCAGAAATGCTTTCTAAGCTTACTTTCACACACTGACCCTCATACGGCTTTATGATCCCTCTGTAGCTCAGTGTATTGTACTCGTCAGATCAAATTGACCTGGTTGAGTCTCATGGCCAATGGCTGGACTAACGTTTCCTGAGGCTCCCGGCTTGAAAAGCACCTTAGAAGCAGAAGAGGAGGCCCATACCTGCTAGTGCTAGTGGCGGAATATATTGTGTAAGTAGTTTAGAAGAACTTAGGAAAGGTAAGTATAATTAAAAAGAGTTGGGGGGGGGGTCCTTTAAGTTAGTGTGAGGATGCCCCTTTAAATATAGAAATTGTTAAAATAAGTCATTAGTTCTTTACATTGGGAAAAGTAAAATTCCTCTTAGATTGTTTGACACACTCACCATACACGTCCTTCATATATTACTATGGATCTAACATTCATCTCTAAAATTAACACAGGGCTTTTTATCATTTAATGGAAGAGTGATAAATTGTCCCAAGAAATGGTAAGGGTTGGGCATGGCTGGGCATGGGTGGCGGGGAACATGTTCGGCCACATCTCGGTCACTGGCCGGGGATATAATAAGTTGCGAAAATAAGAGCAAAGTAACAGTAGCCATTTCGCCCTAATGGTGGCCATAAATCCCAGTCATACGATAATGGTGAGATAAAAAGGGGCTATGGTCGGGTCGTCGGATCGGTATGTACGATTGGATGAGCATCTATGGCCACCATAACAGTCTATCAGAGGAAGGAGATCCAAAACTTATATAATTCCAGATGTTCTTTTTATTACAGGGTGCCAAAACTTCACGCATATTCAACACCCTTCTAGCGCCCTTACCGGATTTGTATGGGTGAAACGTATTTTTCCATTGATCACAACAATTAAAATAGAGCCATAACACCGCGCCTGTCCCTTTAACCCTTACAATCACTAACGTTAGGAGGGATAATGACATATGGGCAGAGGAGAGGAGCGATGAGATGGAAGCTTTTAGATTACGTTTTGGATTCCAGTTGCCTTTAAAGGATTGTCTGTGAGTTTTTTAAATAACAGGACGAGGGGGCACAGAAAGTCGCCGACAGGCTTGGTCTCTAAGGAGCACTTCCCAGCAACTAGCGGACAAGATCAAAGCAGGAGGACCCTGAACTCTACCAACAGCTTCCTTTTATTGGTAAGTGCCTGGACTTCCTCTAATCAGTCACTTCACTACAGCTGGGGTCAGGGACCTTCTGGTAGTGCATGGGACTTCCTCTAATCAGCCAATTCCTACAAGCTGGGGTCAGGGACCTTCCTGGTCCAGGGCAATGTGAATTCCTCTAATCAGCCCACTTTCCTACAGCGGGGTCAAGGGACCTTCCTGGTAGTGCCAGGTGACTTCTCTAATCAGGCCACTTCCTAACAGCTGGGGTCAGGGACATTCCTGGTACGTGCCATGTTGTGAAGTCATCTAATCAGCCACTTCCTAAGCTGGGGTCAGGACCCTTCCTAGTACGTGCATGTGACTTCCTCTATCAGCCACTTCCTACAACGGGGTAAGGTTCCTACTGGTACGTGCCATGTGACTTCTCTAAATCAGCCACTTCTACAGCTGGGGTAAGGACCACTCCTAGTACGTGCCATGTGCTTCCTTTAATCAGCCAATTCCTACAGTGGGGTCAGGGGACCCTTCCTGGTACGTGGGGGGCCAGGTGACTTCTCTAATCAGCCACTTCTACAGCTGGGGTTCAGGTTACTTCCTGGTACGTGCCATGTGACTCCTCTAATCAGCACTTCCTACAGATGGGGTCAGGGACCTTCCTGGTACGTGCCATGTGACTTCCTCTAAACAGCATTCCTACAGCTGGGGTCAGGGACCTTCCTTGGTATGTGCCAGTGACTTCATCTAATCAGCCACTTCCTACAGCTGGGGTCAGGTTCCTTCTGGGACGTGCCATGTGGACTTCCTCTAATCAGCCACTTCCTACAGCTGGCGGTCAGGACCCTTCCTAGTACGGCCATGTGACTTCCATCTAATCAGCCAATACTACAGCTGGGGTCAGGGACCTTCCTGTACGTGTATGTGAATCCTACAGCTGGGGTCAGTTCCTCCTGGTACGTGTCATGTGATCTCTAATCAGCCACTTGCTAAAGCTGGGGGTCAGGTTCCTTCCTGGTATGTGCCATTGCTTCCTTTAATCAGCAATCCTACAGCTGGGGTCAGGTCCTTCTGTACGTGTCATGTGACTTCCTCTAATCCGCCCAATTACTACAAGCTGGGTCAGGTTCCTTCTGGTACGTGTCTTGTGACTTCATATAATTCAGCCACTTCCTACAAGCGGGGTCAGGTTACTTCCTGGTACGTTTTTTTTTGGGGTTTCCACCCCCATGTTGTGACTCCTAATCAGCCACTGTCCTACAGCTGGGGTCAGGGACCTTCCTGTATGGTGCCATGTGGACTCCTCTATTTCAGCACATCCTACAAGCCATGTGGTCAGGGACCTTCCTGGTACGTGCCATGTGACTTCCTATAACTCAGCCCACTCCTTACAGCTGGGGTCAGGTTCCTTCCTGGTACATGGCCATGTGACTTCCTCTAATCAGCCACTCTACAAGCTGGGTCATGGTTCCTCCTGGTTACGTGTATGTGCACTTCCTATAATCAGACAATTCTTACAGCTGGGGTAAGGGACCTTCCTGGTACGTTGCCATATGACGTCCTCTAATCAGCCACTTCTACAGCTGGGGTCAGGTCCTTCCTGGTACGTTCATGTGACTTCCTATAATCAGCCCAATTCCTACAGCTGGGGTAACGGGACCTTCTGTACGTTGCCATGTGACTTCTCTATCAAAGCCACATCCTTACAGATGGGGTGCAGGGACCTTCCTGGGTACGTGGGCCATGTGCTTCCTCTAATCAGCCACTTCCTACGCTGGGGTCAGGTTCCTCCTGTTACGTGCCATGTGACTTTCCCTTAATCAGCACTTCCTACAGCTGGGTTCAGGTTCCTGCCTGGTATGTTGCCCATGTGACTCCTCTAATCAGCCACTCTACAGCTGGGGGTCAGGTTCTTCCTGGTACGTTGCCATGTGACTCCTCTATCAGCCACTTCTACAGCTGGGTCAGGTTCCTTCCTGGTACGTGTCTATGGGACTTCCTATAATCAGCAACTTCCTACAGGCTGGGGTCGTTCCTCCTGGTAGTGTCATCTTGACTTCCTTAATCAGCACTTCCTACCAGCTGGGCGTCAGGTTCCTTCTGGTACGTGTCATGTGACTTCCTATAATCAGCCACTTCCTACAGCTGGGGTCAGGGACCTTCATGGTTATGTGCCAGGTGACTTACCTCTATCAGCCACTTCCTACAGCCTGGGTCAGGTTCCTTCTGGTATTGTTGCCATGTGACTTCCATCTAACTCAGACACTTCATACAGCTGGGGTCAGGTGCCTTTCTGGTATGTGCCAGGTGACTTCTCTAATCAGCCAATTCCTACGCTGGGGTCAGGGACCTTCCTGCGTATGTTGCATGTGACTTCCCTCTAACCAGCCATTTCTACAAGCTGGGGTCCCAGGTTCATTCTGGTATGTGCCATTGGACTTCCCTAATCAGCCACTTCTACAGGCGTTGGGTCAGTGTTCCTTCCTGGTATGTGCAATGGACTCCTCTAATCAGCAATTTCCTACAGCTGGGGTTCAGGGACCTTCCTGGTAAGTGCATGTGACTTCCTCTAATCAGCTACTTCCTCAGCTGGGCAGGGGACCTTCCTGGTACGTTTTGCCATGTGACGTTCATCTAATAAGCCACTTCTACAGCGGGGGGTCAGGTTACTTCTGGTACGTGCCAGTTTGACTTCCTCAATCAGCCTAGTTTCCTACAGCTGGGGTCAGGTTCCTTCCTGGTATGTGCCATGTGACTTCCTCTAGTTTCAGCCACATCCTACAGATGGGGTCAGGGACCTTCCTGGTAGTGCCATGTGACTTCCTCTAATCAGCACATTTCCTACAGCTGGTCAGTTCCTTCCTGGGATGGGCCATGTGACTTACTCTAATCAGCCATTTCCACAGCTGGGGTCAGGGACCGTCCTGTTAGTGCCATGTTGACTTCCTCTAGTCAGCCCCACCTACTACAGATGGGGTAAGGGACCTTCCTGGTATGTGCCATGTGACTTCCTCTAATTCAGACATTTCTACAGCTGGGTCAGGTTCATCCTGGGATGTGCACTGTGATCTCTCTAAGCGCCCATTTCCTACAGCTGGGAGTCAGGGACCTCCCTGAGTATGTGCCAGTGACTTCCTCTAATCAGCATTCCTACAGCTGGGGTCAGGGACCTTCCTGGTATGTGACAGGTGTGACTTCCTCTAATCAGCCATTTCATACAGCGGGGGTCAGGAATTACTGGTATGTGCCATTGTGACCTCCTCGAATCAGCCACTTCCTACAAGCTGGGGTCAGGACCTTCCTGGTATGTCAATGTGACTTCCTCTAATCAGCCATTTTCCGACAGGCTGGGGGGGTCAGGGGACCTGTCCTGGTACGTGTCATGTGACTTACGATAATCAGCCATGCATACAGGCTGGGTCAGGTTCTTCATGGTACGGTCATGTGACTTCCTCTAATCAGCCAATTCTACATCTGGGTCAGGAGGGACATTCTTGGTACGTGCCATGTGACTTCCCTCTAATCAGCCACTTCCTACAGCTGGGGTTCAGGTTCCTTCCTGGTACGGGTCTGTGACTTCCTCTAATCAGCACTTCCTACAGCTGGGGTCCAGGGACCTTCTTGGTACGTGTCATGTGACTTCCTCTAATCAGCCACGTTCCTACAAGCTGGGGTCAGGTGCCTTCCTGGTCCGTGTCATGTGACTTCCGCTAATCAGCCACGTCCTACACTGGTGGTCAGGGTTCGTCCTGGTACGTGTATGTGACTTCCTCGAATCAGCCACTTCATACAGCGGGGTCAGGTTCCTTCCTGGTACGGTCTGGGACTTCCTCTAATCAGCCACTTCCATACAGCTGGGGTTCAGGGCCCTTCTGGTAGGTGTATGTGACTTTCTCTAATCAGTCACTTCATACAGCTGGGGTCAGGTTCCTTCTGGACGTGTCATGTGACTTCCTGAACAGCACTTCCTAAGCTGGGGTCAGGTTCCTTCCTGGTATGTGCCATGTGACTTCTCTAATCAGCAACTGCTACAGATGGGGTCGGTTCATTCCTGGTAAGTGTAATGTGACGTCCTCGAATCAGCCACTTCCTACAGCTGGGGGTCAGGTTCCTTCCTGGTACGTGTCATGTGACTTCCTCTAATCACCATTCCGACAGCGGGGGTAAGGTCCTTCATTGGTACGTGTCATGTGCTCCTCTAATCAGCCCACTTCCTACAGCTGGGTCAGGGACCTTCATGGTTGTGCCTGGACTCTTCCTCTAATCAGCCACATCATCAGCTGGGGTAAGGGACCTTCCTTGGTACGTGCATGTGGAACTTTCCCTCTAATCAGCCACTTCCTACACAGCTGGGCAGGTTCCTTCCTGTACATGCCATGTGACTTCCTTAATCAGCCACTTCCTACAGGCTGGGTCAGGTTCCTCTGCGTAGTGTCATGTGACTTCCTTATATCAGCCACGTCCTACAGCTGGGGTCAGGTCCTTCCTGGTACGTGCAGTGACTTCCTCTATGCAGCCCACTTCTACACTGGGGTTCAGGTTCCTTCCTGTACGTTGTCATGTGACGTCCTCTAATCGCCACTTCCTACAGCGGGGTCAGGTTCCTTCGGTACGTGTTATGTGACTTCCTCTAATCAGCCACTTTCATACAGCTGGGGTCAGGTGTCCTACTGCGTAAGTGTCATGTGACTTCCTCTAATCAATCCACTTCCTACAGCTGGGTAGGGAGCCGTCCTGGTATGTGCCATGTGACTTCCTCTAATCAGCCATTCCACAGCTGGGGTCAGGTTCTTACTGGTAATGCATGTGAATTCCTCTAATCAGCCACTTCCTAAGTGGGTCAGGTTCCTTCCTGGTACGTGTCATGTGACTTCCTCTAATCAGGCCACTTCCTACAGCTGGGGTAAAGGGACCTTCCTCGGTACGTGCCATGTGACTCCTCTAACAGCCACTTTCCTACAGCTGGGGTTCGGGCCTTCCGGGTAGTGCCATGTGATTCCTCTAATCAGCCAACTTCTACAGTGGGGGTCAGCTTCCTTCCTGGTACGGTCATGTGAACTTCCTGCTAATCACGCACCACTTTCCTACGCGGGGTCAGGGACGCCTCTGGTATGTGCCTGGACTTCCTCTAATCAGCCACATTCTCTACAGCTGGGTCAGGGACTTCCTGTTACGTGCCATTTTGACTTCCTATAATCAGCCACTTTCCTTACAGCTGGGGTCAGGTTCCTTTCCTGGTACTGCAATGTGCACTTCCTCTTAATCAGCCACTTCCTACAGCATGGGGTCAGGTTCTTCCGGGAAGTGTCATGTGAATTCTCTCATCAGCCATTTCCTACAAGCTGGGGTCAGGTCCTTCCTGGTAGATGCAATGTGACTTCCTCTAATCAGCCATTCCTACAGGGGTTCAGGTTCTTCCTTGTACGTGCCTGGGACTGCCCTAATCAGCCACTTCATACAGCTGGGGTTCAGGGTTCCTGGTATGTGCCATGTGACTTCCTCAATCAGCCCACATCCTACGGGGGGGCTGGGGTCAGGAACCACTTCCTGGGACGTGCCATGTGACTTCCTCTAATCAGCCACTCCTTACAGCTGGGGCAGGTTCCTTCCTGGTACATTGCCATGGACTTCCTCTAATCAGCCACTTCCTACGTGGGGTCAGGTTTCCTTCCTGGGACGGTATGTGACGTACTCTAAATCAGGCACTTCTACAAGCTGGGGTAAGGGACAGTGCCTGGTACGTGCCATGTGCCTTCCTCTAAATTCAGCCATTCCTACAGATGGTGTAGGTTCATTCTGGTCCGTGTATTGTGGACTTCCTCAATCAGCCACTTCTACAGCTGGGGTATAAAGGGACCTGCCTGGGTACGTGCATGGGACTTCCTCTAATCAGCACTTCCTACGCTGGGGGTCCAGGTCCTTCCTGGTACGTGCATTGTGATCTCTAATCAGCCACTTCCACAGCTGGGTCAGGTTCACTCCTGGTATGTGCCATGTGACTCCTCTAATCAGCAACTTCTACAGCTGGGGTCAGGTTCCTTCCTGGTACGTGCCAATGTGAATTCCTCTAACAGCCACTTCCTTACAGCGGGGTCAGGTCCTTTTGGGTACGTGTCATGTTGACTCTCTAATACAGCCATTCCTAAGATGGGGTCAGGTTCCTTCATGTACGTGTATGTGACTTTGCCTCTTATTCAGCCACTTCCTAAGCTGGTCGGGTTCATTCCTGGTACGTGGTCATGTGCACTTCCTCTAACAGCCACTGCCTACAGATGGGGTTAAGGGACTTCCGGTATGTGCCATGTGACTTCCTCTAATCAGCCACTTCCTACAGCTGGGGCAGGTTCCTCTGTACAGTCGGATGACTAGCGAAACGTCTTCAAGAACTAAACTTCAAGTCCAGTTGATCAAATTGAATACAACAGATATACCATGACCTGGATGAATGAATATTACAGATATACCATGACCTGGATGGATGAATATTACAGTTATACCATGACCTGGATGGATGAATATTACAGATATACCGTGACCTGGATGAATGAATATTACAGATATACCATGACCTGGATGAATGAATATTACAGATATACTATGACCTGGATGAATGAATATTACAGATATACCGTGACCTGGATGGATGAATATTACAGATATACCGTGACCTGGATGGATGAATATTACAGATATACCATGACCTGGATGAATGAATATTACAGAAATTATACCTCATGAGGAGGTCTCATGACAGTAGAGAAATTTTATATTACAGATTTGTCGTTAGATGGTACTCAATGTAAACCTGATTATGAGCTGTTAAATGTGGTACTGAAAAGGAATTATTTTTTATCTACTATCCTACTACCTACTATGAACAAATATACGGGCTGCTATGGGTTCAAATGTAGCTCCTACATACACGAACATTTACGTCAATGACTTTGAACCAACAATATGTCTACACTAACAGTGGGTTTAAACACACTGTAACTCTGGTATCGTTATATATAGACGATGTGTTCGCGGTGTGGGAAGGTCCTTATGAATCCTTAGAGAACTTTCATGAGAGCCTTAATATATTGGTGCTTGAAATTTACGATGGAGGTGGATGAAAGATCGATCTCCTTTTTAGATCAAGGGTTACCCTTGAGTCGGGAAATTGGTCACAGATCTGATCTGTTTTCCCGGCTCAAACTCGGGTTCAAGTTCGAGTTCAGTCCATCTCTAGAATGAAGGTTAAAACTTCATTCAATTTAAATTTTTCATCTGTCCTTAATGAAATGGTTTGCCCCGAATGGGTGTACACAGTGACATGCCCAATCACTAGTTTAAAAATAAAGCATGTATATGGGCAATTGCAGCCCCAAAGTTTAACCAGCTGTGTGTATGAGACTTCCCAATCTTTCAAACTAAACACCACTCAATACCTGAAACTTCCTACAAAATTAGTCTTTTTTAAAACCAACAATCTTTGTTCTAAAAGTTATTTTTTTGCATAATACATTGAAGATTCTGGATAATTATTTATTGTAGAAATTCAAATTTCACAAATTTCAAGTTTTCCTAAAAAAAAAAAGCAAAACACTCTTTCAATTTATTTTTTCCCCCCACTTTTTATTACATTGAATATGCACTGTCTATTGGAACAATGTTGTCTGGAGACTTTAGTTTCCCTTAATTAAATTTAAATTAGTATACAACATGCAAAGATGTGATAAGAAACTAGGCCCACAATATAACCTTTTCCAGATGTGCTACTTGCTTTACTGCAAACAGGGACATGGCAAGCAAACAGCTCCATAGGAGTCAATGCATAACCTTGGGCTTGTTTCTAACATGCTTTTCTTTTAAGGCTACATACCCCTTAACTGGAAACCAAGAGTAGAAGAGTAAGGATTAGTGCCCTGTAGGTTTAGCTTTAATTAGATCATTGGTCACTTTAGTGAAGACATGTCTGTTGAGTGGTTAGGGAGGAAGCCCGACTGAAGTTGATTGAAGAAAGTGCTAGAAGAAGAGGTGATGAGCCAGGTCACTATAGACATATCTTTCCAGCAGTGTAGATGAAAAGGGAGACGAGAGACAAGCTGGGAGCTAAGTACAAATGGGTCTAGAAAGGGTTTCTTGAGCATAGAGACTGTGTAGTGACATAGAAGTATGTAATCTTTGTCCAAAATGTTATTATCTCTCCCCTCTATATGTTGGACTGTGGTACGTTTAATCTTTTAAGCTTAATTACATTTATAAAAATATATTTGTTTGCTCTACAATGCAGATGTGTATGGAATGCAGTGTAACAGTTTACGAACATTACCTTTTCTTCTTAATTGTTCTTACAAATCTCTGTACCTACACCTACAACTCACAAGAAGAAAGAAAAACTGCAGTCTTGGTGCAACTGGTATTTATCCATACAAACACTGTGTAACGTTTCCGTGCACACGCACCTTTCTCAAACACATACTGTAGACTGCAGCTCTCACAGCTCCTCCCATTCATACAGTCCCTCTCTCCAACCACACCTATCTCTAAACACGCGTGTGCCTATGTGGGCAGATGACAGTGAGAGCTGCAGGCATGACAGTTTTTTATTTATGAGTTTGGGATCTTGTAAATTATCATATCCGAGTCTTGTGAGTAGTTAATTGTTCCTAACTCCCCAGGAAGTTTTTTTAAACTTGTCCCTTTAAATCTAGCAATATTTGTTTTATAATTAACCTACATCCTTATGGCAATGATTTAGATATAGATGACTTGATATCCTTGTTCCTAAGACTATAAATAACGGGGTTCAGTAAAGGTGTGACTGCAGTATATCAGGGAGAATATTTATTCATATTTAATGACTGTCTCTTTGATGGTACCTTATACTTAGCAAATTAATATGATATAATATGTACAGACCACAATGAGGTGGGAGCTACAGGTGGGAAGGCTTTCTGTCTTCCAATGGTTTGAGGAGATCTTGAGGATGTGAGGAAATATAATAGAATATGAGAAGATTATAACAAAAAGGAAATACAATTGTAGGTATGGATAATACAGTTACTAACATTTCCAACATAAATGTATTTTACATGAATGCCAAGAAGGGGAGAATAATCACAATAGATATTGTCTATGATATTATTGTTCCCACAGAATTCCAAATTGCACATTTTAAGGATAACAACTAGAATACAAAATAAGCTAAGGATCCAAACCACATCATTAAATGGATACAATGGGAGACATTCATAATGATTGTGTAGTGTAAAGGGTTACAGATGGCAATGTATCGATCATAAGACATGATGGTAAGTATAAAACATTCCACTGTAGTGAAGGAACCAGTGCAAAAAGCTGCCCGATGCAGCCATAGAGAGACATGGGTTGTCCATCATTGAGTAGGGCACGAGTAAGTTTGGTACGACACTGGTAAAAAGGAAAATGTCAGTTGAGGACAGATGGCAAAGGAAATAATACATGGGATTGTGGAGATGTTGGCTCTTCAGAAACAAACAATGATCAAGAGGTTACTAATTATTATTATAATGTATAGAATAAGTAGAAAGAGAAACACAAATATCGTTAGGTTGTGAGAACCTGGAATCCTACTAGAATGATGTCTGTGATTCTGGTGATGTTCATATCTACAAACATTACAATACACACGTACAGGTAAATACTGCAGGTACCATAATTATTACAAAGTTCATCCAAATGTGCTTTCCATTGTTTTCTATAGTTTTAATGTCGAAAAATGGGCCTGTTTTATTTGATATTTTACTAAATTTCAATAGAAGATATGATTTACATAATATAAAATCAGCACTGTGGGTTTGGACATTTCTGTGGTCGTAATTTCCAAAATGAACAGGTTTTCGCAAGAAATGTCAATAGAAAGGTGAAGCTGTGATATTGCAATGGCAGTTACATCCTTCGGAAAAATATTACAGGGATCACAATTTCCCAGTAGGATCTGATACTTCGTAAAACAAGAGATTGGTCTGTGCAAGAAAAGACTTATTTCAGACCAACCACAACCAACCAAACCCAGATAGGAACGCAGGAACAGCCAGAAGTTATGTGACATTTCTATAAAAAGGGATCTTTTATGTCTGTATTTGCACAGATACTGTTATGCAAAACGTTTACATGGAAATGTATCTGTTGTAGAAGGAAGTTTACAACCGATACCGGTTGATTTACCAGTTTGGTAAATATGTGGGAAGGTTCATGGAGAATCACCAAATGGAAGATGCCAACTTGAAGTTAACTAGAAAACTGACAAAAACTAAATTCAATCTGAATCATTTTTGAAAGTGAAATGTTAATACTCTATAAACATGACTTGTAGGAATTTACTGGTTAAATAACCTTTATTCTATGTCTTTTTTATACATTTAGTGGATTCCTGTATCTGCATTGTATAAATGACGTGTAGAGGAATTAATAACCTGTAATTAACACTTTCCTTACCTGTAATGTTGCAGTTCAGATAGGAACGGATATATACATGGCACTGGTTTGTCTTTTAGAGAGTTAGTGTGTTACAATATATGCAGTTCCTTCCTTAATAATAACTATGAAATCTTTCATGTTCCCAATTTTATACAATCACTTAGTTTCCCTATGGAGTTTAATGATACACAAATCCTACAGAGACTCATTATCAGCTCAAACTGAAAGATATTCAGGGTTATTCAATATTATTGAATACGGTGCTTATTATTAAAACAGTGCTAATTTTGCCCCAACCTCAATGTTAGCTTACAAATGTTAAATAGATCTGATTGGTTGGGGCAAAATTAGCACCATTTTAAATGATAAGAACTTTTATTGAATCTCCTGATAATCTATCTACTATATATCTATATATATAAAGTGAATAGAATTATTACAATTTAAAAAAAAAACATCATAATGTACTATAAAGTGCTAATGGGATAAGTGTCCATTCACCTTATGGTAAATAAAAACACTGTAAGGTTTAAAAATCACAATCTTTCTTGAATTCTTAAATTATTGTGCAAAGACCTTAAAACAGTAGAGGTAACAAGATTCTCTATTCAAAGTAGAATTCTTTAGAACAAACAGGGAGATTCAATAAAGTTCTTATCATTTAAAATGGTGCTAATTTTGCCCCAACCAATCAGATGTTAGCTTTCAAATGTTAAATAAGATCTGATTGGTTGGGGCAAAATTAGCACCATTTTAAATGATAAGAACTTTTATTGAATAACCCTGAAATTCCTTAACAAGCCTTAAAGGGCCTCATTTACCCAGAGCCACAAATTGTTCCAGGCAAATATGGCTTTCAGTATTTAATACTGGGTTTGAACCTGGGGTAAATCCCAAAAGAAATTTATACCAGCAGCTCCACTTTAAGACCCGCCATTATCTGGTCTTTAATTTTGGAGTTAAAATGGTGCAAATCCTTTATTAAATAGATTGCACTGGTTGCACAGGTGTCTTTGTGTTAAACATGCGCTAACCTATTCAATGCTTGTGAAGGTTCTCATTCATCCAGGTCATGGTATATCTGTTGTATTCAATTAGATCAACTGGACTTGAAGTTTAGTTCTTGAAAACGTTTCGCTAGTCATCCGACTGGATCTCTCAATTCAGAATGACTTGTACAAGAATCTGTGGCAATTATGTACCCTGGAAATCCCAATTAGCATATCACAGCCAGGTTTAAGGGTGTGATTGGATAGTGGCAATAGGTGTTTATAGGAACGCCCAGAGTAAGGTGTTAAAACAGCATTGTACATGGCAGACAGTTGGTGTCGAACCCCCTGCGACATCATATATGCAGTGCAGTGCAGTGAAGAATGCTCTGATTGGTATGTGGGGAGACCAAACACAACTGCATCAACGTATGGCCCAGCACAGAAGAGCCAATTCCTCGGGTCAGGACTCAGCCATGTACCAGCATCTAAGGATAAAGGACATACCTTTGAAGATTGTAATGTTAACATACTGGCGAGGAACGTGACTGGTTCAAGAGAGGTTTAAGGAGGCCATTTATGTGAAATAAAGAAACCAAGCCTAAATAAGGTGGGGGTTTCGACACCAACTGTCTGCCATGTACAATGCTGTTTTGACACCTTACCCTGGCGTTCCTATAACACCTCTTAGCCACTATCCAATCACGCCCTCAACACCTGGCTGTGATATCTAATTGGGATTTTCCAGGGTACATTTGCCACAGATTCTTGTACAAGTCATTCTGAATTGAGAAAGCAGTCGGATGACTAGCAAACGTCTTCAAGAACTACATTTCAAGTCCAGTTGATCTAATTGAATACAACAGATATAACCTATTCAATATACAGTAGGTTAGCACAATTTTAACCCCTATTTTTAGCACAGCACATGTGGGTAAATCAGGCCCAAAGAATATTGTTCACTTTATTATATATATATATTGGGGGTTATTCAATAAAAGTTCCTATCTTTAAACAAAGTGCTAATTTTGCCCCAACCATCAATGTTAGCTTTCAAATGTTAATTAGTTCTGATTGGTTGGGGCAAAATTAGCACCATTTTAAATAATAAGAACCTTATTGATAACCCTGATTGTATTTTATTCATTTCGAACATCACTGTAGGATCACTTTATGACGAAACGTAATTTATTGATAATTTATTAAAAGTTGCACTTTTTCATTGCACTGGCACTTTTTTGGACACTCCATGACAGAGGGCGGATTTTACACTAATTAATGGAGCGATGTCATAAATAGCTTCCATGTCGTAGAGTTTATCACACCTGAGAAGGGGGACGTAGACTCCCAAAGGACTGTGCCTCCCTCCAACCTATATTATCGTTTCTTATCTGATGTGGCACAGATTGCAGGGGAGCCCCTCATATCCTACCTGCCTGGATGTCACGAGTTCCATTCATTAACTCCCAAATCTCTGGAAACCTAATCATGTCCCTTACATTAGAGAGGAAAGAAGGCATTGACTCCCCACACAGTATATCCATGTGTTACAAAGACAAGGGGTATTGGTTTTTTTTCTTTTAATTGAACATTTTTTATTTGTTTTCTTAATGCAGAGACATTATAAACAATTTAACAACTCAAGTACTCTGATACTTTGTAGTGAGTCTGAGTCTTTGACCTGTTACCAGTAGAGGGAGAGCCTTTTAGTCCATATATTTCCCAGTGGTTAAGATGATGAAGACAAAAGCTGAAGGGCACATGAGTAGGTCAGTTTCTCATTTCCATTAAATGTCTAGTACAAACATTGTTATTGAATTTAATACTTACCATATAAAAGTGAGATTATGTTTTGGCCTTCAGCCACTCTGTCCGTCCATCTGAGTCTCCAGAATCCACAGAGACCTCCTGGTTATTCCGCAATGGCTCCATATGTCCTTCAAATTCCCTCTCCCAGTACCCTAGTGTTTATCTAGTTTGTACATATATAAAAAAACTAATTCAATGCTCTAACAATCTTAATTAGTGCTTTAGGCCAATTGAGACATTAGAAATGTCTTTATACAAGTGTTAACATTGCCTCGGGTCCTTCACTTCAATGGACATGCGTCTCCTCCAAATATTTGGCTGCGGGATACACAGAAACCTCGTGCTAACTCACCCCTATGGATCTCTCACCCCTATGGATCTGTGGTCCAGGTGCTGCCTGCCCCAGACCCGTCGCTACTGGTCCTCATTCACAGCGTCCCATCCAAACACGAGGTGTGCGCCAGAGTTCCTTGTGTTTGGATGGGAAGCTGTTTATCTAGGTTTGGCCCTTTATCTCTCAGACAGGGACCCCAAATAATCTTGTGTTTTCCCTGTTTCCTCTTGAGCTGTGCCGTGAGATATCCCATGACCTGTATACTGTTGATTCTATTTGTGACCTTTACATGGATGTGATTTGAGTCTGATTCCAATATCCTGGGATCAAACATCTTGTAATGACATTTTTGACTTATTTGCTTTCCGTTTTCAATAGGTCTGGATGTGGGACATTCAGCAAGGTATACATGGGTGAGAAGAGATAGAGCGACCCACCAGGTCCAGTAGCAAGCCAACTCCGAGCAAGACCAATAGATATGCAGCAAGGTGCCCATCTCATTTTTGCATCACAGCACCAGGCTGGGATTGTGGGGTTTTGGGCTGGGATTGGTGTGTAATACCAATGTACTAAGTTTTATACTTATTCTCTTTGTGTATTATATTGGTTAGGTTTTTGCCACTGCTCCCAGATCACCTCCCGGTTCCATAGTATGGTCTTGCATGGTATTATATGGAGATCGTAAATCTAAATTTCGTTATCGTAGATTTACGGTCAGTATCGCAAATTTACAATCGGTATCGTAAATTTACGATCGTTAAACCATATTTAACTCTGATCGTTAAAGTCATTGTATCACTAAAAAACGGTATATCTGGTGTCAGTATAAAGGGATGGAGTTGGGAGTCATTAAGTCATGGGGTTGGTTAATCCAATGCCAACTTGTATGTAACCACATTGGGGCTGTACTAGTTTTAGTGGTTAATACAGGTCTCTGGACCTGGGAGTTGGTCTGGCGAACATGTCCGTGCGCCGGGGACCAGCATAAAAACCGGACCTAGTAGCACACTCTTGCTACTTCCAGTTTTCGTGGCCACTTTTGGTAATCTTCGTCGTTCAATCAAACGTTCAATTTTCCGAACATTCGGTAAAACTCGAACTGCCGTTTCCAAAACCCCTGAACGGCTGGAGATTCACAAATTCATCCGGATGTTTGGGGGTCCCGCAGCTTGAAACTGGGACCCACTCCTGGGTCCTTACAGGGCCGTTTGGGGATTAAGGGGTCCCACAGTTCGAAATGGGACCCCACTCCCTGGCCCTTGTAATTGCCTTTGCGCCCTTTTTGGGTGTCCTGCTGCTCAAACCACAACCCCCAATGGCTCTTAAAAGAGCCCTTGGGCGTGTCTTCTGTCTTCCATCCGGTGACACAGCTCTGCTGAGGCCACTGACCCTGAGAAGTACCCCTGCGACTGCCAGGGTACCTCTGGCACTGGTGGACTTAACGAGCCGATATTACAGGTGTCTTGATCCGACGCAACGTCCTTCGGGCTAGCGACCCAACACCACTGAAGTCGCCGATGCCAGTCAGTTTATAAAAAAGCTGGATGAGTTTCTACAAACAAGGAATGTTACAAGTTCTGGTATTGATACATAAAGTAGAGTTGGGAAAGGGGTTGTCACTGTGAGAATGGTAAAGCTATGGAACTGTCTTCCAGTGGACGTTGTTATGGCAGGTTCATTGGTCAGTTTAATAAAAGCTGGATGAGTTTCTACAAACAAGGATGTTACAAGTTACTGGTATTGATACATAAAGTAGAGTTGGGAAAGGGTTTGTCACTGTGAGAACGGTAAAGCTATGGAACTGTCTTCTTGGACGTTGTTATGGCAGGTTCATTGGTCAGTTTAAATAAAAAGCTGGATGAGTTTCTCGCAAACAAGGAATGTTACAATTTACTGGTATTGATACATAAAGTAGAGTTGGGAAAGGGTTTGTCACGTGAGAACGTAAAGCTATGGAACTGTCTTCCAGTGGACTTGTTATGGCAGGTTCATTGGTCAGTTTTAAATAAAGCTGGATGAGTTTCTACAAACAAGGAATGTTACAAGTTACTGGATTGATACATAAAGTAGAGTTGGGAAAGGGTTTGTCACTGTGAGAACGGTAAAGCTATGGAACTGTCTTCCAGTGGACGTTGTTTGGCAGGTTCATTGGTCAGTTTATAAAAGCTGGATGGGTTTCTACAAACAGGAATGTTACAAGTTACTGGTATTGATACATAAGTAGAGTTCGGAAAGGGTTTGTCACTGTGAGAACAGAAAAGCTATGGAACTGTCTTCCAGTGGACATTGTTGTGGCAGGTTCATTGGTCGTTTAATAAAAAGCTGGATGAGTTTCTGCAAACAAGGAATGTTACAAGTTACTGGTATTGATACATAAATTAGAGTTGATCCAGGGAAATTTCCGATTGCCACTTGGAGTCAGGAAGGAATTTTTTCCCCCTTCATAAATTTGGTGGGTTTTTTGCCTTCCTATTGATCCACGGTTAGACAGAAATGAGGATATTGCTAGATGGGTTGGACTGGATGGACATATGTCTTTATTCAACCACAAATACTATACTATACTATACTATGCTATACTGTACTATACTGTACTATACTGTACTATATATACTATACTATACTGTACTATACTGTACTATCTATACTATACATTTTACTTTACTATACTATACTATACACTACTAATACTATACTATACTATACTGTACTGTACTGTACTACTACTGTACTATACTATACTGTACTGTACTATACTATACTATACTGTACTATACTGTACTGTACTATAATATACTGTACTGTACTATACTGTACTTTACTATACTAACTATACTTACTATACGATACTGTACTATACTGTACTGATACTATCCTGTACTATTGTACTATATTACTATACTGACTATACTGTACTGTACTATACTATACTGTACTGTACTATACTATAGCTTACTGTACTTAACTATACTATACTGTCTACTGTACTGTACTAACTATACTATACTATACTTACATACTGTATATCTGTACTGTACTATACTATACTATCTGTACTATACTTAACTATACTGTACTATACTGTACTATACTAATACTGTACTATACTATACTGTACTATACATACTGTACTGTACTATACTAATAACTATACTGTACTGTACTATACTATACTGTACTATACTGTACTATACATACTGTACTATACTGTACTGTACTGTACATACTATACTATACTGTACTTACTATACTATACTGTACTATCTACTTTACTGTACTATACTGTACTGTACTATACTGTACTTACTATACTTGTACTATACTTACTGTACTATACTACTGTACTGTACTGTACTATACTATACTATACTGTACTGTACTATACTATACTATACTATACTGTACTATACTATACTGTACTATACTATACTGTACTATACTGTACTGTACTGTACTATACTATACTATACTGTACTGTACTATACTGTACTATACTATACTATACTGTACTGTACTATACTATACTATACTATACTGTACTATACTGTACTGTACTGTACTATACTATACTATACTGTAATAAAGTGAACAAAATTCTTTGGGCCTGATTTACCCACATGTGCTGTGCTAAAAATAGGGGTTAAAATTGTGCTAACCTACTGTATATTGAATAGGTTATATCTGTTGTATTCAATTAGATCAACTGGACTTGAAATGTAGTTCTAAGACGTTTCGCTAGTCATCCGACTGGCTTTCTCAATTCGAATGACTTGTACAAAATCTGTGGCAATTATGTACCCTGGAAATCCCAATTAGCATATCACAGCCAGGTGTTGAGGGCGTGATTGGATAGTGGCTAAGAGGTGTTATAGGAACGCCCAGGGTAAGGTGTCAAAACAGCATTGTACTGGCAGACAGTTGGTGTCGAACCCCCCCACCTCTATTTAGGCTTGGTTTCTTTATTTTCACATAAATGGCCTCCTTAACACCTCTCTTGAACCAGTCACGTTCCTTCGCCGCAGTATTGTTAACATTACAATCTTCAAAGGTTGTCCTTTATCCTTAAGATGCAGGTACATGGCTGAGTCCTGACCCGGAATTGGCTCTTCTGTGCTGGGCCATACGTTGATGCAGTTGCTGTTTGGTCTCCCCCAATACAAATCAGAGCATTCTTCACTGCACTGCACTGCATATATGATGTCGCAGGGGGTTCGACACCAACTGTCTGCCATGTACAATGCTGTTTTACAACCTTACTCTGGGCGTTCCTATAACACCTCTTAGCCACTATCTAATCACAACCCTTAACCCCTGGCTGTGATATGCTAATTGGGATTTCCAGGGTACATAATTGCCACAGATTCTTGTACAAGTCATTCTGAATTGAGAAAGCAGTCGGATGACTAGCAAGCGTCTTCAAGAACTAAACTTCAAGTCCAGTTGATAAATTGAATACAGATATACCATGACCTGGATAATGAATTACAGATATACCGTGACCTGGATGGATGAATATAACATATACAGTACCTGGATGAAGGAATATTACAGATATACCGTGACCTGGATGGATGAATATTACAGATATACCATGAGCTGGATGAATGAATATTACAGATATACCATGACCTTGATGAATGAATATTACAGATATACCATCACCTGGATGAATGAATATTACAGATATACCATGAGCTGGATGAATGAATATTACAGGATATACCATGACCTGATGAATGAATATTACGATTACCATGACCTGATGAATGAATATTACAGATATACCATGACCTGGATGAATAATATTAGATATACCATACTATGAATGAATATTACAGATATACCTGACCTGATGAATGAATATTACAGATTACCATGACCTGGATGAATGAATATACAGATATACCATGACCTGGATGAATGAATATTACAGATATACCATGACCTGGATGGTATGAATATTACAGATATACCATGACCTGGATGGATGAATATTACAGATATACCGTGACCTGGATGAATGAATATTACAGATATATCATCACCTGGATAATGAATATTACAGATATACCATGACCATACCTGGATGAATGAATATTACAGATATACCGTACCTGGATGATGAATATTACAGATATACCGTGACCTGGATGGATGAATATTACAGATATAACCGTGACCTGGATGATGAATATTACAGATATACCGTGACCTGGATGAATGAATATTACAGATATACCGTGACCTGGATGAATGAATATTACAGATAACCGTGACCTGATGGATCAATATTACAGATATACCGTGACCTGGATGGATGAATATTACAAAATACCATGACCGGGATGAATGATATTACAGATATCCGTGACCTGGATGATGAATATTACAGATATACCGTGACTGGATGATGAATTTACAGATATACCATGACCTGGATGATGATATTACAGATATATCGTGACATGGATGAATGAATATTCATCCATGAAAAACCGGCGAACTTGAAATATAGCTCTAAAGGAAAGGTATGATGTAATTGGTATAGCAGAATCATGGCTTAATGATTCACACGACTGGACAGTAATATTGAAGGGTACTCCTTTTTTAGACTGACCGAGTTAATAAGAAAGGGGAGGAGTATTGTATGTATTTAAACAGGAATGGAAGCCAATTTAAAAGATGGAATAGATGGGGGAGCAAACGATGCGCAGAAACATTATGGGTGGAACTGTGTC
>JAACNH010004839.1:0-22557 GCA_019447015.1 Hymenochirus boettgeri | reverse complement strand
GAGGTGATCATGCAAGAGAGGTGAATAACTAAATTACAGTGCCAGGGGGGGGAGTAACGAGCCAGGGAAACGGGATGCAGAGGTGAGCAACACTTCCAGAATGTATAATCGGCACGTACCACATAGTAGTGCTCCGATTACAACAATATTTTGTTTCAATTAGGGTCTATTATATATGAATTAATCACTAGCCCCCAAAAGGACTTTAAGATTTTTATAAAAGAAAGAATGTCTGTTCAACCCTGATATGTATATTTTAATAGTTATTCTAGCAACAATATGTGTATCAATAATGTAAGATTTTTAACAACTTCATTTTTGCACTTTTAGCTATTTATCAGCACATTGGCACTTTGATATATATAAAACATTATCACAATACTAAAGAGATGTACGATAAAGTCACTTTACTCCAGAAAATGCATATATAATAATGGTTAAGCACTTTACTATGATAATTTGAGGGTATCTGTTCACATGAGGGAATAAAGGGAATAGCACTTATTTGCACTTGATCATTGTCCTGATGAAGACATCTTGCAAGAGTCAAAACGTTAAAATAAAGAAAATTGTTTATGAAAACAGTGTGGCCCAGGAACCATGACGGTCTATTGTGAGACTGAAACGCATTGGAATATGGTGTGTGATTGAAAATAAAAGTCCAACGACTGTCCTATTTGAAAAAATAAAATTAAACATACACACCTACTTAAGTGACAGTGCATTTATTAACCTGTGTGCATTCTTTTGGATTAGTAGGCTAATGCTTTACTTTTATAAACACGCAGCCCATGTGATTACAGGTTCAAATCCACAGAATTACTTATGAAATTTTAATTTACTTTTTGCTTAAAAGTTTAATAGAAAGCAACGATTGTTTTGTTTTTTATTTGAAATGCAGAAGAATGTATGGGGGAAATAAATGGTTTCACAAACAATTGTACACGTCTGGTTCTGTGTCTGAGAGAGGCAGGATCTGCGTGTAACCAATCTGTGCCTAACAGAGGCAGGTCTCTTTGCTGCAGCTCACTTGTTTGTAGTTTTCTGTAATATTTGGACATGATTTTTTTGTGTACCTGCCAACACAACGTATTACTATTAATAAATTGCTTTTATGTTTTAGTTGTAGAAAAAACAATTCAATCTACATTATTAAAGGCTTTAGTTACATCCGGTCAAGACCTTAATGTGTGCCTTTTCTATTAGGTAAGCTGCTGGGTGTTAATTGCTCTGTTAGGTACCTGCTGTTTTGTATATTCTTGGGCTTGCATTTCCATGGAAAAATTATTTTTGGTGTAAAGTTATTTTACTTTATCTTGTTTTTCTTCCTCACTATATCATGTGGGCGATGCAGTGATGTGGATCTGGTACATTTCAATAGAGGCCTGGTGTCATCCAAATGGTCCTAGTTTATCCTACTTCATTCAGCTGACCAGGTATAGAGACTCTCCCCATGGTAATTTATTACCACACCAAAAATTTTTCAGCTTAATTCTAAATCAGCCTAGTTCCACATATATATTCCCTTTAATTGGGATCTGAATTCTATATAGTTATTTCTTGTTTTTTTTAATTAAATCTGGAATGCAAATTAAAAATCTGTGTTTTAATATTTGATATTTCTTGATGTAATTTTTATGGTTAAGTCAAACTACTGTTAAATGTTTTCAAAATACTTTCTACCTAGATCCCCTCCTTGTCCAGTACATACAAAACTACTCTCATACCAAAGCAAAGCATTCTTAAAGCTGCCTGTGCAATTCTGTGCATCATCATTACTCATGCATATTATTATCATGCATGCTCTATCATGCATTATATTTCAGAAGTCAATGCAAAATCTTTCCCTGGACTTTCCCTGGAAATGCAATAAAGCAATAACATTTTGCATTTTTATTTCATTTTAAAGATTTTTTATTAATTAAGAGAAATTTTTATATCTTTAAATAGATCTTATATGACTGTTATGTTTTATTTTTTTAATAATTGCTAATTAAGGCAAGTTTAAGTTTAATGCGTTTATCATTTAAATGATCATACAGTCTGACTAATCATTTTACCCTTTATATCTTGTTCAACGAAGCTTTAAAGCACATAATAAACTTTAGTTATCAAAGCAAAAAATAACACCTATCTTTGACTCTAACATTAGAGCAAAGTCTGTAATAAATTCAAAACTTGTTTTTTCATTTTTTTTAAAAAAAAATTTCAATTAAGTGCACACGTGTGCTGCAAAATAATTATTACATATATGCACGTTGTTATGTTCCCCAAAGATGAAGGGTGTTGCGGAATGTTGTAAACAATTCTCAACTGCATCTTAATCATTTATACTACCATCTTATCTGCTAAAACAAACAGCACTTTTATTACTATCAGAGCAGTTGAAAGTATGGGAAAGTGTGTATAGTGCTCATTTTCATTGAGGGTTTCAATGTAGAGCCTTACTTAGTCTTTAAAGAACTGCTACACATCCCTGTATAGAGATAGAGTTTCAAAACTCCCGTATCCAAAGTTCTGCTCAGATCCATTCTGAACTGATCGAATGTTCGATCGCGGAACATTCTTTTTTGATAACCCTTGAAAATTAGGAGCTACTTGAGGGTTACGAAACATACAGGGCTACTTCGATAACCCTTAAAGTAGCCTCATATATGAGGTAACCATTAAAAGTAGCTCATATATCTTGTAACGCTCAAAAGTAGCTTATATATGCGGTAACCCTCAAAGTAACATGCAGCGCTACTTTCAAGGGTTACCGAAAATACAAGGCTACTTCAAGGGTTACCGCATAGAGTATTTGAGGCTACTTTTAAGGATACTGAAGTAGCCTTGAATATACATGCAAAAGCTCAAAATAGCTTGTGTGCAGGAAATTCGATTTTATATAAGTTTTGCCTGAGCCATCTTACATCAGTTAGTTAACCAGGCTTTATTTACCCTTACCAGATTTTACCCCCACCTCCCCCCCAAAAAAACTCTACTTAATACATGGATTTCCTATAGTTCTGCTCAACTATCACAAGCTCCACTTTGTGCTAAAAAAAAATTCATCTTGCCGTAATTAATGATTTATGGAATGCCAACATATTCATTAATCGTCCTTGCTTTTATTTGCACTTTGATCTTTGTGCATTTTCTTTAAGTGTGAACTCAGTGGGATGGTTGGGGGGACAAAAGGTTCTTCTGCCTATATGATTTGAACTCCAGGGGCCACATAAAAGGAGGTGGGTGACAGAACTCTCAGACTGAACCAAACGGGCAACTTGTTAAGGCAGTTCCTGAAAGTGGATCCGAACACTATAATAACTATAATAATTAAAAAAGCAGCTTTCGTTCCCTGTTTTGTATATTAAGACACAGAAAGCATTTTAACAAAAGCAACTAATTGTTATTATTCTTTTAAATAAGTGCCAGCTTATATGCATTGTTATAAAATAAGTAACAGTGCATGCAAGAATTGTGACAAAAGGCATTAGAATAGAAAGGAAAATGTATGTTTTACATAAACAGCTTTATACTAAGTAGTAAAATGGTATACAGAAGAAGTAAGCATGAAATTGTATTAGAGCAATTGCATACTTTATGCCAAATATGAAGGCACAGTATAGTCATTTACTGCAAATAAGATTGAAATATACTCGATTTTAGAAAATGTGGTCATTAACTGATGTTCAGTATATTTATTTGCTGCTCCGTTACTGTAATTTGAAAAATATTTAAATAAACGCAACTTAAATTTCGTTGTTTTATGTTTAGAATGAACATTCTATTTAATCTATATACAAATAAATACATTATTAGAATAAAAAAGCAGAAAGATCTTTATTAGAATTAGATTTACTGCCACTAGCCAAAGAACAGTATGAATGGAAGGACTAAAAATAATGTTTTATGTATCATTTACAATGAATAAACACTTACTGGGTTCCAAAAGGCTAATAATACTTATTAATACTCTACAATCTAGGATTTACTTGACTATAAAAATAAAGGATGGTGTAGGATAGGATGATCTGACAAAATGGAATAAATACCACAAGTGTTTGTGAAGGTTCTCATTCATCCATGTCAATGGTAAATCTGTTGTATTCAGTTAGATCAACTGGACTTAAAGTTTAGTTCTTGAGAGATTCGTTAGTCATCCGAATGGCTTTCTAATTCAAAATGACTGAATTGGTGGGACTAGAGATGGACAGAATTCGAACTCGAACCCAAGTTCGAGACTTTTGAACTTTCGATAATTATCGGATTCGAAAATTGAGAGATCTTCGAATCGTTTATGGGTAATTATCGAATGTTCGAATAGTTTATGGGATAATTATAAAAAATCGAACGCGGGAGCTCGAAAGTACCACGTGTGAGAATAAAATCTATTTTTTGAAATGTCTGGATAATTCATACGTCTCCCCAGACCATTTCCCGGTCCCACAGCCATTTACTTAAGTTACCATTGATATTTAATTGTATTTCATTAGAAATTTCAAACTATTTGACTCCCATTGACTTTAATGGGTCCGTTTTGAACTTTCCATATAGTTCGAAAGTTCGAAAACGGAACAAACTTTTGGAAATTCGGCCATCTCTAGTTGGGACTACAGGGTGTTTAAAGTCAAGCTGATCTTACTGAATACTACAGATATACCACTTAAGTGGATAAAGGGAAAACAATCCCAATGTGTGGTGATTTCTGATAGTGGTCATTTATTACTTGGGCATGCTAGAAAATGGTATTTAATGAATATGCAATTTGTATTGTTGCATGTATGGACCATTTAATCAAATTTAGAAAATTTTTAATCAAACTATTTGGCCAATAGGATTTTCCATGTCCAACACAGCATATAAAACATTTTAAGATAGGGTCAATATTGAATTTTCCAATACCAATCCTTTTACCTCTGTAGTGTTTATCATGACAGGGCTGTTAAAATAACACTGTGGTTTGAAAATACCAGTCCTATCTGTATTTCCAACTGCATGTTATTTTATGACCGTGCCATATAATAATGCTTGCGGTAGTCCTGGACCAATTACCAATGTGCCCGCAAAACTTTTATGCTATTAGTTTGCAACAACCAATCAGATGATACCTTTACTGGTCTACTACTGCAGTTAGAACATTTGCTAACATCTGATTGATTGCTGCGATAATAGCACAGGCAAAATTTTGCACCACTTAACCTTATTATAAACCTTATTATATAATAATTAACCTTATTATATAAGCCCCCCCAGTCTGAATCTGTAAAATTGTTGTTGGTCTTTTTGTATCTGTATGTTGTCCCTCCCACTTAGATTGTAAGGCTCTTCAGGCAGGATCTCATTCCTAATGTGTTCAAATCTTGCCGTCATACACACACACACAGATACAAACTGTCACTACCCCTTATACACGGAGATAGAAACAATCACTACCCCCCCACACACAGATACAAAGTCAATGTTAGTATGGAGGGGAAGTGGGTTTTAAAGTGTAATTACATTGACTTTGCAGGTGTCGCACCATCAGCTGGCTGCGGATTTCCTGCATTTAGAAGAGGTGATCATGCAAGAGAGGTGAATTGAACTAAATTACAGTGCCAGGGGGGGGGAGTAACGAGCAGACCGGGGATGCAGAGGTGAGCAACACTTATTTTTACCTGTATTGATTTGTATACACACCACCTTTTGCACCACTATATCCATCAGGCGTTCTTTCTGCCGCAGACTTCTGTCACTCTTCAAGTATATACCACGTATATGAGTTACTGCACTTTTCTTTTGACTACTTTTATAGCACTTGTGGTGTCGATAGCGCTTTTGCAAACCTCCCAAACGATTGCGGGGCCTTTAGTGCTTTTCTCCTAAAGGACGCAAAGTTGCATTGTTAGTTTAGTGTTTAGTATTGTAATGGTCACTGTTAGTTAATGTTAGTACTGTTGGTTTAGTGTGTATATTAGTAATGTAACGGTTATTAATGTTTAGTAAATTTTAGATTTAAAGGACAAGTATCCCCGAAAAATATTTACTATTATTTTTTCATTTATTATTCAATTTGTTTTATTATTATTTACTTTTTATATATAAACTAAGGTGCACCCACAAATTCCTCGTGGAGAGAGAGAAGAGAGCAAGTATTGATTTTTGCATTGGGCCAAGTAGGATAACCCAAACGTTGAAAACTAGCTACAGAGTAGCTGTTCGATGAGCATTTGTAATTTAGCAGCTTTAATGCTGTAGAGCAGGTAGGACCTAAATGGCCCTACCAATAAAATAAAATAGATTGCCATTTGCCAGTTAAGCTGGCATCAGCTAAGCCCTCGACGTAGAAAATGAGTGGTAAGACCATTACTGATTGCCGGGGCACGAGTCCTTCTGTCCGGACATCAGCAATAAAGTGTGCTGTACTGAGATGTGATCCCGCCTCTTCCACCTTGATTCTAATGTTCTCGGGAGTGCGGTGGGGGGGGGTCCACATTCTCAGTAGAAGAGACGGGTACGCCTCTCCTTTACAACACTCCCTATCGCACTGAATTCCTCTCTGAAGGACACTGGATGCCAGCATGCCAGAACCCCTCGAGTACGTGACAAACTCAGGTCTTAATCCATACTGCCCCTCCTCATCATCAAACTACTGCTTCAAACCCGTGTCTTCGATCCCGTGCTCAAAAGCACGATGGTGTTGGTGTCCGCCTCTTCCAGTAACTGCTGCTCGGCAGCTAGTGCACTGCCAAGTGATGCCTTGCAAGGTGTGCTCCAAGGGGACACCAGTGGGATGTATCCGCTATGGTGGCATCACCCGCGGCTTAACCATCCGTCGGCCTCCTCAATCGGGCGAGCACATGCATGCACCCGAATCAGCAGCCACTGCCTGGGTAACAGAAATCCCAGGTCCCCAGAGCCTGATCTAAGCCTCATACAAGTTAGTCCATGATGGGCTCACCTCTGCTGGAGCAGCCGAAGCAGCATCATAAGACTAGCGTTGCAGGCGAGTGGGGGTGTCAACAAATCAAGCGGTACTTCGGCCATAATAGCTGTGGCCGTGTATGACCGCCTGAAGTGACTGACCCCCTCCTAGCCATCCTCAGGTACCTTCCCTGTCCTACCAGGGTACTTGGTGAGAACCGCTGGACAACCAGGTTACAACGTGTTACCATGCAAGGAACATTTGTGACCTGCCCAAGCAAATGGCAACGGATGTTTGTGGCATTAGTCAAACACACTAACACATTGCCTATTGAGAGGTTGTTTGGGGGTGCGCCACCTCTCAGCCTGCCCTTGCATGCTGCCAGCAACTCTACCCCAGTGTGGCTCCTATCATCGAAGACACAGAAGCTCAACATTGCATAGCAACGTCTTTCCTGGCAATGAAGCATAGGCTCGGGGGGGCACAGTCGGTCTGGGAAGAGGACTCAACTGGTGAGGATGAGGGGGTTGGATACTGGTGGTATACCTATACGTGGCTGTATCATCTCAATACTTTGTGCACCGTGCCGCATCTTCTCTTGCCGCTACATAATGGCCCCCACTTGCAGGTAAATGAGGCCAGACTGCCCCCTGGCAGTACTTTTTGGACCACGTGTCCTCATATAGTGTGGACACACTTGCCAACATTTGGTCCAGCGAAGCATATATATTGCCCTGCAGATGGGTCGTGCCGGCTGTACTGCCTTCTGGCAAAAAGAACCTACAGCCAGGCCCCTGTCCACTCTGTGGTGTGTCCAATGGACACAACTCCCTGAATGCGGGCACTGTTTACCAGGCTGAATGGAAAGCAGGCTGCACAGTTCCAGGAGTTTGGCTAAGCCGTCTGGTGAGATGCTGAAGCTTGTGTGACTGTGGGACAATTTCTGCCTCCACTCTCCACCACTGGAGGAAGAGAGACCTGCTTTTACTGACACCCAGCAGCAGTGTCAAGAGGCCTCTTAATGTGCTGGGGCCAAGGCTAGTCTCTCTCCCCTCCCTAACTCCACCAAGTAGCAGCTGATGGGGCCGGAGGGGGAGGATGAGGAACGGTGGCTACCTGTTTCACGAGAAGGGACGTGTGGGCTGCCTCATGCTTCCCTGCCCGATGCTCTCAACCCGGGCAAAGTGGTGGAACATCATAATGCCTCCTCATACAAGAGGTGCCCAGAGTTTTGCTGCCTTCTTCTTCCCTCGACTACACTTTGCAGGCACAGACTGCACACTGCAAGGCCGGTTGTCACCGCTAGCCCAATGAGAATAACTCGCACACAGCAGAGCCACCATCACACACAGCACTGGAGCAGAGGTCGACCAGTGCCTTTGTGGGGCACTGTGCACCATGTGGCCTTGTGCCGTAACTTCCCCACGAGCAGCACTAGATGCACTATACGACACCGCCTCGCCCTAACCGCTTGACAAACCAGTTCCTGCCTCTGGGTTCAGGGTCCCCCCTCAGAGACACTATCCTCCTCTCCTCACTTGGTGGCACCCCTTTAATGATTGGTGACCTCAATCGTGCCACTTCCACCTCCTCAATCCTGGAGGGCTTGTCACTACAGCAGTCAGCACAATCTTGGGACCAGTCACCGCCCCTTCATTAGTTCCGGGCTGCTCATGGACTGCGCGTGACATCATCAGCCTCCTTCCCCCTGTGCACTGAGCACTTTCCTTCCTCCACCTCTGGCATCCGAAAGATTGTGCATCAGTGCACAGCTCCTCTCCAAGCCACTAGCCCCACACATAGTGGGTGAAAACATATCCTGAGACTCCTTCTCCAGAGCCCCAAGGTAGTGTCATGTGGGAAGCCGAACTCCTGAAAAGAGGATCAGGGTCCATGCCCACAGTAGGAACCTCAGGTTAGGAAGGAGCAGGATCTATCAGCAAGAGGTGTTGTGATACTATCTATTGTTTATATTCCTCAAGCAGGCACAGTATCTACAGTGCAGCTCGGCTGCGTCTTGTCCTGTGAGAATTGATGAATGTAAGGCTGGTTGCTCCACTCTACTACCCACCTTTCCTTTGATCAGAAGGGTAGCCCTGGCGCAGCTACCCTACACATCGGATATAGACACCCATCTCCCCTAAAGAAGGGCCAGTAGCTCCTTGTCCAGATCCTTCGTAGGCTTTCCTCTTCCCTCTCCCTCCACGTGCAGAAGCACCCCTGCTCCTGATTTTCCCTCTCCCAAATTTTTATCACAATAAAATGTATACATAATTTATATTACACAAAACGCAGCACTCCACTACACATACAATTATGAATGAATAGTGTAAAAGAATTAGACATGTAGGAAAGCAAAAAAAGGTATCAACCACCTGCACTGTAGTTCAATGGATACCTTTTTATTTACAATTGTTTGTACAAACATGCCTCACTGGATGCCGCCACTCCTAGACAGTATCCCAGCATCAGTCCCTACCTAGTGAAAAATATATATGTGCCCTGAGGCAACAAGACCATCCCTGCTTCTCTCTTTTTTAGTATGATCTATTCCAGGACTTAGTGAAGCTTACAGATCTTATATACCTTCCTTCTATCTGGACTGCCTCAAGGGGCGGAGACATACATTTACACAGGATATCTGGTTGTTTCAATTAGATCAACGGGACTTGAAGTTAGTTCTTGCAGACATTTGCTAGTTCACCCCGACTGGCTTTCTCAATTCAGAATGCCAATAGTTACATTACAATCTTCAAAGGTATGTCCTTTATCCTTAGATCAGGTACATGCTGAGTCCTGACCAGATGGCTCTTCTGTTCTGGCCATCCGTTGATGCAGTTTGCCTGTTTGGTCGCCCCCACATACAAATCAAAGCATCCTTTTCACATGCACTGCATTATGAATGTCACTTTTCTTGATGTTTTTCGGTATTGGGTCTTTCGGGTGAAATTACCATTGCTGACTGCAGTGTGCTGTATTGGTTTACAGCAGACAGGATACGGTGTTTTTTGAAAATTATGCTTATTTCTCAAGACCCCCTACAATATGGGATGACCATGTCTGGCCCTGTCTTGCTTTTCCCCTTCACTTGTTGGTATCCATGTTATTGTGTCTTCCTTCTACTTCTTTTGAGACATCTGGATATCCAACAAGTGTTTAAGGGGCACCCTCTGAGATTAATCATTTCTTTAGGCCTTCGCCTCTGTGCTAGTGGGGATGTTCTCTGCTCTGTGTTGCCAGGTTCTGATAACACCCAGCGTGTGATCTAAAGGTGTGTGGTCAAACATCAAATACTGGATTCTGTGGTGTTGGGTTTTCTGTAAACCTCTAACTTTCCCGTTTACCCCCCCACCCCATTTTTTCCTAACTTCCCTTGTAAATTTGATGTTTTTGGTCTAACCGCATTTATGTGTTCTGTGAAAGCTTGTCCTTCCTTCTGGTGGAATTTTAACCCCAGGTTCATCCACATATCTGCAACCAATGGATGGGTTTTATCCCTTAAGGTCTTAAGCGCCTGTTTCTACCTCCTCCATGTAAAGGTTGGTCCACAATAGGTTTGAAACTGGAGACATCCAATCCACATCCATGTTTGCTATGAAATTATCCCTGTATTTGAAATAGTGGTATTCGGCACAAGTCCAGTACTGCACACAACCTGTTCTTGTTGAGATCATTCTGCTGGTTGAGTCTCTGTCTTGGATAAATGAGAACCTTCACAAGCATTTACAAACACAGGAGCAAAGCCATCTAATAATGGCGCACTGCCCTAAATTAAATACAAATATAGGAATATGCTGCCTCAAACCTTTATTCAAAAATCCTTTCAGGTGCGGTGCAATGGAGGACCTGCATTGTAGTTGAGTTGCTGAGTCTTGTTGTGTAATGTATAAATTGCCGTCCTCCATTGCACTGCACCGAAAGTATTTTTTGAATAAAGGGTTTGAGTCACAAACACACAGATAACACAGAAGCAAAAAAAAATAAACACAAAGCTTTTTTTTTAATTTTGTTTACAGCAAACAAAAAGACAAACAGATTTTTTTTTTCACTAAAAGCACAAATAGACACAGAAACACCTGACCCGCAAACAGCAAATCATGACAAGCAAACTGTCAGTTTACACAACCTACAGACGCTGACGACACACAGATACACAAACAAACATAAAAAAAAGACACCTAGACCTCCTAAAGGTCTAACACAAAAATTTGTCCAAAGGATTATGCTGGTACACTTATTAACACAAAGCCCCGATACCGGAGATATCCACGGTATCGAGCTTTAGCGGTATTGTTGTACCTTCGTTTCCCGATCGTCAATATAGAGAGTCTAGCCTGCGGCCGCTGGAAACACACAGTCCTGACATTCTCCATATGGATGTTCATAGGTAGAACGCTCGGGACTGTGTGTAGTGTGTATGCAGAATCTTTGAAAGATGTCCTGTCATCTTTCACTGATCTGTACTGTGTGTACCTAGCTTTATGCGGGGGTTATTCCTTAAACGGACTTTTGGGTCTAAATTTAGGCCTTAAAAGGATATTTGGGTCTCAAGATGTGTTAACAACATGTACTAACCACCACACGAATCCACACATCAGAAAACTCTAAAGCACGAAAAAACTCCCCCAACTCCTACACTGTCATGTCCCACTAAACCACTCCAACACCCTGACAAATGGCGCGGGGCGCTGTATACCCTTGTTGGCGGCAATACTCAAATTAGCTGCCATTGGTTATTTTGGAGATGTGGGGCATAATTATTTTTAATTCAATAATTCCTTGAATCCGCTAGCATCGACTAGTCAAACATTCGATAATTATCGAAAGTCTCGACAATTATCGAAAGTCCGAGAATCCGGGTCGCTTGAGAATTCCGGTCCTGTTCCAACTCGAATAGTTCGGCTTTGAACACGGGTTTCCGGTCAGTTCTAGTCCATCTCTAGTTGCCATCCATATAGCTTGCAGGCGTATTGGCTAAAAACATGAAACTACTTTGTGCTTAAAACTTATCAAGGCTTAGTGAGAACAAACCTGGTTTCGGATTCAAATTGTCAGTTTTAAAAACCATGATAAGACATAAATTTCTCTCTGAACGTTGAATCGAAATTGAAATGTAGAATTTGAGAAAATGCTATTGAAGCGTTACTTTTTTTTGATCTTCAATAAGTTCGCAGAACTTTTTACAGTTTCCTTCACTTGAATCAATATGTCACAAAGAAAGCTCTTTAAAATCCAATTTTACTTTGTAAATACAGTATACACTTAAATTAAATTAAGATCTTTCATGCTGTGAAGAGCGTAAACAAAATTATGCTTATATCACTGGGTTATCTTCTATAATTTGTAGCATCTGAATAATGTTGTTAGGCATCTATGCCCTAAATGCACTAAAATATTTTTGTAATAAGAATTTTTTTTTGCCAAGGAGGAATGAACTTTTTGGGTGGGGCATATTAAGCAAACAGAAAAAAAGATCATGAACACCCAAGGGTCTTTGCCTTTAAGAGAAGTGTTCAGCTATATTTACAAGATCTTAAAATACTGTATTGTGTATCTAGACCACTACATGGTCATAGGATACCATGGTTTCCTGTTGGCGTTAGAAAGAACATGTACTGCCATGGTGGTACTAGGTAAACAAAAATTGTGTATGGGGAAAACATTTTACTGCCTCCTAAAATAATGTATCTGTCCCTCATGTAAGGGAAGAGTTGGGCACAGTTATAGTTTTTTAAAATATTGTTCATTCTCTTCAGATGTTTACTAAGCTTCATTTTCATAATCTAATCCGTTAAAAACATTCATTTCATCTGTTTATCATCTGCCAGGTTACAAATGCTTCCCTTACTACTGAGCAGAAAGTCACGTACTGATTCTCGTTATCACTGCTCGTACAAGAACAAAACCTATAAATTTTTTAACCCTTAATGTAAATTATTGCTAAAAATATATTACTAGGGATTAACAAAGCAGACATAACCCCATTAATAGTTGCAATAGGAGGGCAGATTAAAGTAAAAAAACTTATGAGTACTTGGGAAATCAATGAATGTGACTCTAGTCATCAAAAAATGGAAAACTGAGTAGTATTCAAAATTTGAGGAACCTCTAGTATCCAGCTCAATCCAATTTCTAATATAACACAACAAGGGAGACTACTTCCAAAAAAACAAAAACAGATGTACTAGATGCTATGGATTAGTATATGCAAACTTTAGATAGAAGGTAAATATTTTGCCATCCACATATGGACAAAAAAACAGTGATTTGTACTTACGAAATTATGTTTCCTTGAATACCCAAAGGGCAGCATTGAAACCGAGATTAATCCCACCCCCTAGACGGTATTGTAGGACCAAGCACCAAGTCTTTAAAACCCTAGCTTAATCCCCCTCCCACCTTACCCCAAGCATTGTATTTTCTCAAAAGTAGTAACAGAAACAAGAGCATTGCTTAACACACCTTTAATAGGGAGGATATAAGAATGCTGCCTTTGGGATTCAAGGAAAGGGAATTTAGTAAGTTAATCGCTGTCTTTCCTTATCACCCAAGGCAGCATGAAACAAGATAACAAAAACACAAGCGTTGAGCATCCTCAGGTAGCGGGAAGCAGTAGAATGAAAAAGCTATAAGCTTTAGAACCAGGCGCCTCTTTCCTATTCCGTAACGCCCTCACAAAGGGGTGGTTTTTTGTTAATAATGGGCCCAGGTCAGCCGCTCTACAAATTTGTTTCTGGGTTTGCCCCGCTTAGCTGCCCCATAGGTAGAAACTGCCCTTGCTGAATGTGCCTTTATGATTTAGATGGCACGGCACTTTGCCGTGGTAACGCCACTGAAATGGGCCTGCTTAGCCACTGTGCAATTGTCGCGCCTTTGAAGCTCCTCTGCCTTTCTTTACCCCCGCATATAGAGCAGCAAGGAATTGGTTTGTCTAAGATTTAACTTTTTCTAAGTAGGTGAGCCACAGATCGCAAACATCACCATAGACCATAGATTGTCAAATGATCTGAGTCAGGGAGGGCGAAATATCCTGTTCTGTTTTATGAAAGTTTTGAAGAGACTTTTGGAAATGAAGGTAGGATCTATTTTAATCTAAGACCCGTTCACTTACTATGAAAAATGGTGTCTGAAGTAAAGCACCTGAGCTCATAACAACACTAGCCGGACAGAAACTAACCAACAGGCTGTCTCCAGGTCAGTGATTGTATTGTGATGTCTTTAATGGTTCAAAGGTTGCCTCCAACACTTTTCAGGACTAAGGTAGGTCCCATTTGTGCACTGCAATATAATTCTGGGTTTAGGAGTTGGAAGCAGCTTTGAAAAATCTTCGGACAAAGGTCCTCTGCGGATGTCAGCATTATAAAACCCCTAAAAGCTGCCACATGAAACCTTTAAAAGTATTGGAGCAAGCCCTTATTTAGACTTCTTACTATAAATTTGAGGATACCGAATTATTGGGGTCCTTCAAATATTTCTGCGCACACCACCCCAGACTGATAAGATCGCTGTGTAGTGGAAGGTTTCTACTGTTGCATGAGTGTATTGATAAACGGGATCTGGAGAAATCCTAAAGATTGCAATTATCCCTTTCACAACCATGCTTTGTAGTTTTGAGATCTGGAAGGTGTGATGGAATTCTGACCCCTGTAGTAGGAGATTTTTCACTTAGGTAGAGGCCAAGGTGGTTTGATCGACAGGCTTATCAGGTCTGCGGACCATGGTCTGCGAGGCAAGTTGGGGTATTCATAATTATCTGGCATTGATCCTGTCATTTTTTCAGCACTCGTGGAATGGAGGGAAGATAATGCCAAGTGAAAGTTCCCAGCTGATTGTGAAGGCAATCCCTACCGGATGCTTTAAGGTCTTTCTCCAGGAGTAATACACTGGCAATTTCTTGTTCTGTGCTGAAGCCATCAGTCCGCCTGTGGTTCCCCCACTTGTTGCGATTCCAAGAAAAATCCCTTTATCCAAGGACCACTCTTGTTGATATAATATCCTCCGACTTGGTTGTCTGCCCAATTTTCTGTGCCTCTGAATATATAGCTGAGATTTTTTGCAGATGTCCTTTCTGCCCAATGACTGATTTGTAGGGAGAGTTGTAACAGCTTCAGTCTTCTTGTTCCTCCTTAGTGGTTATATAGGAGGCTGCCATGGATTGTCGGTCTGTACTAAGATGGACCTGATTTTCTAGTCTTGATTGGAATTGTGCAATTAGGGCATTTAGGATGGCCTTTAACTCTTTGAAGTTTGAAGAGTATTTTCTTACCCCTACTGTCCCACGGCCCTTGAGCGGAAATCCCTGCGCAATGGGCTCCCCATCCAAAGCACAGGCATCCGTGTTAGAATCACTGGAGGAGGATATACAAGAGTTTCCCACTGACAGATGCTTGTGACTAGCAACCATTTTTAGAGATTTTGGTAATTTCCTGTGAATTGTCACTGACTGATCTAGGGATGCTGGATCTCTATCCCATAACTTTAGAAAATGTTGTTGGAGTTTTTCTGATATGCAACCCTTGCCCGGGAATTGCCCATCTATTGAGACGAAAATACTCCTAGAAGTCTGAGAATAGCTCTTGAGTTGGTAGGGGTCGCAGCCCAAACGCAGTACACAGTTTTATAAAACAACAGTCCTTTTTATTTGCAGAGGTCCTTAACAGCTTTGTTCCAGCATAAGGAATAAGTAATGAAAAGGCTTACATTAGCTTTGGAATCCTTTAACATAAATAAAGTCCAGCTTAATCAGCACGTCCCACTTCGTAGGCAAAACTAACAAACACCGTTCATTGTGTAGTTTTTCTTTTTTCTCACAGTGCATCTCAAACACCTTTGGGGCAGGAAATCAGCAGCACACACCCTTCCCACCACATCTCTCTCCACACACTGCCCCAGCTGCTTCGATAACAAATCTTTACCATAGCTCCTCTCTGCTTCCCAAAAACCCCGGTGTGTACCTGGTTGGAAGGGAAGGCCCTCCTTCCTTCCCTCCCATTCCAGGAGTCCGGCCCTAAAACAAACAACAACAAGGCAGCAACTAGCTTGCTGCCAAACACTACCTGGATCCCTTCCCATTACCAAGAAGCTCTAAAGGGACCAGAGACCAAATAATGGAGACACATACTCCCATCCAGTACCCAGCCGTGATGTTCCCCTCATATCCCACCCCTCCTCTCCACCCCGAGAGTGAGGCACTCTGAACCACAAGCAGTGATACCTCTGGAAAGGCCATCATGCATTCTGGTGTCATTTTACCAGGTCCTTGTTCACCACATAAGTTGAACTCTTTGGAGAAGAACAACCACCTGGACAACTCTGCATTCGTACCTTTGTTCCTTTTATCTCAGGTTGTAGAGAGCACTGGTCAAACACCTGAACTTCCTGCCCACAAAAATATCGCAAGAGTCAGGCCAATTTTTTGGCCAGCACTCCCTCTCTAATCCGCTAACCACTGCATAGTTTTTCTTTTTCTCACAGTCCGTGCAGCTTCCACTGAGGAAAACTATAGGATTTTCTTCTCCGTCAATTATTTTGGGACGATTACTGCCCCCACCCAACATCGTAGGCATCCGTCTGAACACGAATACTCGCATAAATCTGGGGCTACCAGGACTGGGTGCCGACACAATGTGCTGCTTTAGCTCCACAAAACTTTCTCTGCCTCTGCAGTCCAGTGTATCACTCACTGACTTGCGACCTTTCGTCAAGTCAGTTAAGGGAGCTGCCAAAGTAGAGAAATTGGGAATAAAATCGTCTGTAGTACCCCCACTATTCCCAGGAAAGCCCGAACCTGCTTTCTTACTGAGGGGACGGGGCCATTTCTGATTGCCTCAATTTTATTGATTTGGGGTTTCACACCCTCTTCGACAATGTACCCCAAGTATTTCGCTTCCTCCTCCCCATACCAGGGCACATTTCTCAGGTTAACTGTGAAACCCCCTCTCCTCAGTGCATCCCAGGACTACTTGGACCTTTGGAAGATGGGATCCCAGTCTGCCCTAAAAATCACAATGTCGTCCAAATAGACGGACGCATATCTCTGGTGTGGACGCAACAACCTGTCCGTAACCCTTTGAAATGTGCAGGGGCATTCTGTAGTCCAAACGGCATTCTCTATACTGAAGTGACACCTTCGGCGTAGAGAAATGCCGTTTTCCTCTCGAGCATCTTTGGCCAAGGTTATTTGCCAATACCCTTTGTCAATCTAAGGTGGTGATGTAGCGGGCAGGACCTATCTTTCAATTAGCTTATCCACGTGGCATGGGATATCCATCAAATTTAGAAATTTCATTTAACTTTCGGAAGTCATACAGAATCGCGAGTTCCGTTGGGCTTGGGTACCAACACAATCGGGCTCGCCATTCACTCTGCGACTCTTCAATAACGCCCAATTCCAACATTCGTTTAACTCCTATGAAACGCACATTCTGCGGGCCTCTGGAATCGATAGGTTGACACACACTTGACCTTGGGCTCAGTAATAAGTTTGTGTTCATCATACCATTGAGCCCAGGCAAATCAGAAATATTCCTTTGTTTCTCTGAGAAACTCCTTTACCTGTTGTACCTGTGACTTAGAAAGAGTAGGGCTAGTTTACATCCTCAAAATCCTAACTTTGGTATAATACTCACACCCACCCATAACTGGGAGCAATCTCTCTCTCTTTCCAGGGCTTCAAACAAATTTATATGATAAATTTGATAGGGGTTTTCGTCCACCAGGCTGATGGACCTTATAGTTTACTTCCCCACTTTTTCAAATCTCGACAGACCTTGCCACCGGTACCAAGAATTTACTCTCTACTGTAGGGATCAATACTGCCACTCTGTCCCCACCTGAAATCGTCTAATTTTTGCTGACCGATTGTACACTCGACTTTGCGCTCCTGGGCTGCCAGTAAGTGTTCTCTTGACCAGGGCATTACCTTGGCAATGCGTTCTTGCAACTGGAAAACATGTTCCACCACACTTTTATGGTAACCTGGACTCTACTTTCCCAGGTTTCTTTTACCAAGTCAAGCAAACCCTCGAGGCCTGCGACCATACACCAGTTTCGAACGGAGAAAATCCTGTGAAGGCCTGGGTACTCTATTCCCGAATAGCAAACTCACCACAGCCGGCAGAAAACAATCCCCTCTTCCATCCTTTAAACTACTTTTTAAGCATCATTTTTAGCGTTTTTATTAAAGCTTTCAACCACCATCTGTCGGGAGTGAAGACAATTTTCTCAACTGCTTAATCTGGAACAGCTTACACACATCAAGCCATAACTTTGGACATAACGGAGTTCCTTGGTCCGTGAGTATTTCCCTGGAAACCCGTCCGAGTAACATATTAAACAATTCTTGGGCTAGTGGCTTGGACTAGGTTTTCTCAAAGGAAATGCTTCCAGGTAGCGAGTGGCATAATCGAGTATTACGTGATATATTCGTGTCCCCTGGCCGATTTTACTAATGGTCCCACTATGTCCATGGCATGCGCTCAATGGTACCTCATTATTGTAAGGGTACCAAAGGACTTTGAAAATGGGATACTGGCGCATTTAACTGACAGGTTGGGCAGAAGCCACATAATTCTTTACTTTGGCCTTTAGAGGATGCCCAGGCCATATAAAACCGTCTCGGTTATCCCCGCGCCTTCCGTTTTCCCCCTGCGGCATCCCCCATGCTGAGCCCCCCCTAGGCCTCATTATGCGCCAAATCCAGTAACCACCTCCTCCGAATGATTGAGGGACTAATAACTGCTCCATCCACCACCTCGTCCGCGGACCTTAGCACCTGAACAACAGATCCCTATTTACTGAAAATGAGGGAATCATCTCCTCAGCCCCAGGTTCCTGGGGTACCCCTTTCACTCACATACCTGTTCTCTAGCAATGGGGATAATGTTAGATCCCATCTGTGGCCGTAATAAAGGTACCTTTTGACACACTCCAGGTCAGGGCTCACAGCTGGGGAAAATTCTCATCATCCTCTCCAGCATGACCGTAATAGGGAATCTTCCCCCCCTCAGAGTCACTCAGGGTCCCGCCATGAATGGTCATCACATTTCACAATGGTAACACACATTCTCAAGTCTACTTCAATCCGGACTTTGTACATCCGTTTCCCTGCCGATGAGGGAATAGGAGTTAAATTATTCTCGACACCTTTCCACAACACCATTTCCCATTTACACTCTCCCAAAGTTCCCAAAAATGGAAACTCTCGCCAATATCACTGATACACAACGAGTTCTTACACCCCAACAACGGTGTGGTCAACTGTTCCACAGTCAGTGGCAATTGACACAGGCGACTACGGATATGTTTTGTATCTCCATGGATGCAAACGACCTTGAGTGGTTTTTATTACTGTATCATTTCGCCAATCCGTTTCATTTCACCATAGTTCCATACTCCCCGTAGTCCGCAAGGCTTTAGCAGGTATCTGATTCACTGAACGGTGCACAAAACCTTTCCTGGCACTCTGCCAGCACACTTCTGGGCAAGAGAGAAACTCTCCATAGCATATCACACTGCATGGCTCCTCCTGTAGTGGACACTGAGCTCTGATATGACCCATGCAGAACATCGCCAGCCTGCACGTGCCTCCTTTCGAGGTGCCGTGGTAGCCGGTTATACTCCCGAAGTTGTGTGTTGGCGTACCTCGCTATTACGTTGGTGCTGGTTCTGGGGTTCTGTGAGTACTCTTTCCCACAGAATGAAACCTTTGCCACACAGGATGCCTGCAACTGCCTGGCGCTATGGGGAAAACAGACCCTCAATGTGGTGTATCTCTCCACCATCTCCACCAAACTGCTCTGTGCCGTTTTGGGATCTGCATGGCTGACCCACCGCTGTAGCTCCACTGGCAAGGCCGTAAAAACCGGTCTATAGCACAAATCGTTCCAACCACTCTGTGGACCGTGAGTACCTCCGTGTTGCAACCACTTTGTTGCCATTTGGATGAGATCATGCATTTGCGACCGCGTCGCCGGATGATAATTGGTACCTCCAACTGTACACCCGCTGTGCCCGGACTGCTGTGGTCACACCTAGCCGGGCCAGGATTTCTGCCTCAGACGATCATAGTTAAGGGGCTCGCAGGGGTCAGGTTCAATATAGGCCTTCTGGGGTTCCCCAGCCAGGAACGGGCAAGGAGACAGCCCTTGTCTTCGGCCATCCTCCCACTCTGCTGGTCCTTTCAACACGTTTTCAGAAAAGCTTCCATATCATGTGGGTGTCAGTTTTGCAGATAGTGGCTGGCTCTCATATGGCTTGATGGCTAGGGGCGACTCCTGCTGCCTCTTTCCCCGGGGCTAGCTGTTGCACTGCCTCAACCACAGCATTTTGGACTGTGCTCTGTGGCTTCTCGCAGTGCGTCTGTGGCTTGCTGCTGCTTGCGTTATCATGCTTGCCTGCTGAGTTTACCATGCTCTGCTGCAACTGCACAGTCGCAACTGCTTCACACACAACTCCTCCATACTGCAGACAAGGAGTCTGCCCTTTAAATGACACCTTAAACTGAGCTTTTCCTGCAGTGCTGCGCTGCCCGCTCGAGTCCACCAGTTTGTGAAGTTTAGAGGGGTCGCAGCCAGCACGCGTCACACAGTTTTATAAACAACAGTCCTTTTTTTTTGCAGATGTAACTTAAACAGCTTTGTTCCAGCATAAGGATAAGTAAATGAAAAGGCTTACATTAGCTTTGAATCCTTAACATAATAAGTCCAGCTTAATCAGCCAGTCCCCTTCGTAGGCAAAACTAACAAAACAGCCGTTCATTGTGTAGTTTTTCTTTCTCTCATCAGTGCATTCAAACACCTTTGGGGCAGGAAATCAGCAGCACACACCCTTCCTACACACATCTCTCCACATACTGCCCGCTGCTTCTGATATACAATCTTACCAGAGCTCCTCTCGCTTCCAAAAACCCGGTGTGTACCTGGGTGGAATGGGAAGGCCCACCCTTCCTTCCCTCCCATTCCAGGAGTCCGGCCTAAAACAAAACAACAGGCAGCAACTAGCTTGCTGCCAAACACTACCGATCCCTTCCCAGGTATACAAGAAGCTCTTAAAGGGACCAGAGACCAATAATGGAGACACATATCTCCCATCCAGTACCCAGCCATGATGTCCCCTACACTCTTAATTGAACTGCATGTCCTGTCCAGACAGTTGTCCTTTTTTCGTCAGGAAGGAATAATCTTGTTCTTTTCTGTGTTGAAAAGGAATCTAGGAATTTATAGATTGAGTAGGGTTAGACTGGACTTTTCATAGTTTTTTATCCATCCTAGTTTTTGAGAGTCTGCATAGTAAACTGATATCTGGTTTAACTGTTTTTCGGAGTCGTTGAGATATGGAAGACACTTATCCCCTGCTGATGTAGGTATGAAGATATTACTATCATTACCTTTGTAAATTCCGAGGAGCCAAAGATATTCCAAAGGGAAGGGATGTAAATTGAAAATGTCTACGCGAAAATTGTTTGGATGGCTGTTCTCAAAAATCTTTGGTGGCAGGGTCTGATGGGCACATGCAGGTATGCATCTTGCAAGTCTATGTGGCCAGATAATCGTGAGGAAGAACTGCGTTCACTGCTGACCAGAGGGATTCCATCTTGAAGTATTGTTTTCTGATGAAAGTATTTAGATAGTGCCTGCCGCATTGATACGCGCAGGCACTTACCCATAAACGAACATGGGCAGACACTGGAGAGCTCTAGAGCACCACAAGGGGAACCTAGGAAGCAGTGCCGCATTGGTAACACTCTCCCTAGGGAAATGAGGTGCACGGTCCTCTGAGCCAACAAAACTGATCATCTGGACCAGCCAGGTAAACGACAAACATGGCGCTGGTACCTGTAGGACCCAAAAAAAAACACTGTTGGGGGTTGAGGGGAGGGGTATTAAAGACTTTTGCTGTCCTACCTTCTAGTGGTGGGACTTAATCTCTGTTTCACTGCTGCCTTTGGTGATAAGGAAATATATGTAAGGAAGGTTTTATATTGCAATATGGACTTCTGTTTTATATTATCAAATGTCCATGTTTGCTTTATTATGTAGAAAAAACTATTGCTCCTTTAAAAAAAGATCTGCAACACTAAAAGGGGCCCAAAAACCAGGTTGCACTTCACTTTTCTAAAAAAATCACCCTATTAGCTCCCTGAAAGTAATTGGAATTGATCAGCCCCCATTAAGAGGGGGATAGGGGTAACTATCTACTCTGCAGAGAAGCTGATATGTATATTTAATTATAGGATATAAGATGTTACCAAGGAGTTCAGTGACCATATAAAAGCACAAGTCCGCAGGCCTCGTTCTTTTATAAAGGGCACAGAACTCCGAGGTGACACTCTATATCCATATCATTTATAGTATGGGTTACATTATCTTTTATAATTTACCCCTTCTCCCCATTAATTTTAAGGTATAGCAACATTAAACCCACATACACACACACACAGATACAAACTGTCACTACCCCTTATACACGGAGATGAAACAATCACTACCCCCCACACACAGATACAAGTCAATGTTAGTATGGAGGGGAGTGGGTTTTAAGTGTAATTACATTGACTTGCGGTGTCGCACCATCGCTGGCTGCGGATTTCCTGCATTTAGAAGAGGTGATCATGCAAGAGAGGTGAATTGAACTAATTACAGTGCCAGGGGGGGGAGTAACGAGCAACC
>JAACNH010004838.1:0-22568 GCA_019447015.1 Hymenochirus boettgeri | reverse complement strand
TGCAGTGTAGGGTTCCCATTCTTTACAGTATATAGTTCCCATTCCTTCCAGTATAGGGTTCCCATTCCTTACAGTGTAGGGTTCCCATTCCTTACAGTGTAGGGTTCCATTCTTTACAGTGTAGGGTTCCCATTCTTTACAGTGTAAGGTTCCCATTCCTTACAGTGTAGGGTTCCATCTTTATAGTATGTTCCCATTCCTTACAGTATAGGGTTCCCATTCCTTCAGTGTAGGTTCCATCCTACAGGTTATGTAGGTTCCCATTCTTACAGTATATAGTTCGTCCTCTAGTAGGGTTCCATTCTTACAGTGTAGGGTTTCCCATTCCTTACAGTGTAGGGTTCCCATTCCTTAGTGTAGGGTTCCCATTTTACAGTGTGGTTCCCATTCCTTACAGTGTAGGGTTCCCATTCTTTACAGTGTAGGGTTCCCATTCCTTACAGTGTAGGGTTCCCTTCTTTACAGTGAGGGTTCCCATTCCTTACGTGTAGGGTTCCCATTCCTTCAGTGAGGGTTCCATTCTTACAGATATAGTTCCCTTTCCTTACAGTGTAGGGTTCCCATTCCTTACAGTGTAGGGTTCCCATTCCTTACAGTGTAGGGTTCCATTCCTTACAGTGTAGGGTTCCCATTCTTTACAGTGTAGGGTTCCATTCCTACAGTGTAGGTTCCCATCTTTACAGTGTAGGGTTCCCATTCTTTACAGTGTAAGGTTCCCATTCCTTACAGGTATGGGTTCCCATTCTTTACAGATATAGTTCCCATTCCTTACAGTATAGGTTCCTTCCTTTCAGTGTAGGGTCCCATTCTACAGTGTAGGGTTCCCATTCTTTACAGTATATAGTTCCCATTCCTTACAGTAGGGTTCCATCTTACAGTGTAGGGTTCCCATTCCTTACAGTGTAGGGTTCCCATCTTACAGTATGTAGTTCCCATTCGTTACAGTGTAGGGTTCCCATTCCTTGCAGTTTAAGGTTCCCATTCTTTCAGTGTAGGGTTCCCATTCTTTACGATAGTTAGTTCCCTTTCTTACAGTGTAGGGTTCCCATTCTTTCAGTGTAGGGTTCCCATCCTTACAGTGAGGGTTCCCATTCTTTACAGTGTAGGGTTCCCATTCCTTCAGTATTGTAGTTCATTCCTTACAGTAGGGTTCCATTCCTGCAGTTAGGTTCCCATCCTTACAGTGTAGGGTTCCCATTCCTTACAGTGTAGGGTTCCCATTCCTTACAGTGTAGGTTCCCATTCCTACAGTGTAGGGTTCCCATTCTTACGTGTAGGGTTCCCATTCCTTACAGTTTAGGGTTCATTTTACAGTTGAGGGTTCCCATTCTTTACAGTTAGGTTCCCATTCCTTAGTGTAGGGTTCCATTCTTACAGATATAGTTCCCATTCCTTACAGTATAGGGTTCCCATTCCTTTCAGTGTAGGGTCTGTAGGGTCCCTCTACAGTGTAGGGTTCCCATTCTTTACAGTATATAGTTCCCGTTCCTTATAGTATAGGGTTTCCATTCCTTACAGTGTAGGGTTCCCATTCCTTACAGTGTAGGGTTCCCATTCTTTACAGTGTAGGGTTCCCATTCTTTACAGTGTAGGGTTCCCATTCCTTACAGTGTAGGGTTCCCATTCTTTACAGTGTAGGGTTCCATTCCTTACAGTGAGGGTTCCCATTCTTTACAGTGTAGGGTTCTCATTCCTTACAGTGTAGGGGTTCCCATTCTTTTACAGTTGTAGGGGTTCCCTCTTTACAGTGTAGGGTTCCATTCCTTACAGTGTAGGGTTCCCATTCCTTACAGTGTAGGGTTCCCATTCTTTACAGTATATAGTTCCCATTCCTTACAGTGTAGGGTTCCCATTCCTTACAGTGTAGGGTTCCCATTCTTTACAGTATATAGTTCCCATTCCTTACAGTATAGGGTTCCCATTCCTTACAGTGTAGGGTTCCCATTCCTTACAGTGTAGGGTTCCCATTCCTTACAGTATGTAGTTCCCATTCCTTACAGTGTAGGGTTCCCATTCCTTCCTGACAGTTGTAGCATTCCCATTCCTTACAGTGTAGGGTTCCCATTCTTACAGTGTAGGGTCCCATTCCTTGCAGTTTAGGGTTCCATCCTGCAGTATATAGTTCCCATTCCTTTCAGTTTCTGTAGCAGTGTGATGGACTGTGATCATATCAGGGGGGGGTGCAGATTAAATTACAGGTCTGGGAAGGGTATATAGTTCCCATTCCTTTCAGTATAGGGTTCCCATTCCTTACAGTGTAGGGTTCCCATTCCTTACAGTGTAGGGTTCCCATTCCTTACAGTGTAGGGTACCCATTCTTTACAGTATATAGTTCCCATTCCTTACAGTATAGGGTTCCATTCTTCAGTGTAGGGTTCATCCTTACAGTATGTAGTTCCCATTCCTTCAGTGTAGGGTTCCCATTCCTTACAGTGTAGGGTTCCCATCTTTACAGTGTAGGGTTCCATTACTTACAGTTGTAGGGTTCCCATTCTTTACAGTAGGGTTCCCATTCCTTACAGTGTAGGGTTCCCATTCTTTACAGTGTAGGGTTCCCATTATTTACAGTGTAAGGTTCCCATTCCTTACAGTGTATGGTTCCCATTCTTTACAGTATATAGTTCCCATTCCTTACAGTATAGGGTTCCCATTCCTTTCAGTGTAGGGTTCCCATTCTTTACAGTATATAGTTCCCATTCCCTATAGTGTAGGGTTTCCATTCCTTACAGTGTAGGGTTCCCATTCCTTACAGTGTAGGGTTCCCATTCTTTACAGTATATAGTTCCCTTTCCTTACAGTGTAGGGTTCCCATTCCTTACAGTGTAGGGTTCCCATTCTTTACAGTATATAGTTCCCATTACTTACAGTATAGGGTTCCCATTCCTTACAGTGTAGGGTTCCCATTCCTTACAGTGTAGGGTTCCCATTCCTTACAGTATGTAGTTCCCATTCCTTACAGTGTAGGGTTCCCATTCCTTGCAGTTTAAGGTTCCCATCACAACTATTATGATATCGTTAAATCACAACAAACAACTTTTAGAATCTAAAGCCAAAAGCCCAGTCACAAATCATACACACATAGCAAGAAGCGACAGGACAATAAAGTGCACACTCAATAGAAATTATGAGTGTTTTAGGTGTACATAACAAAGTACTTACCAACCTGGAAAGCCCATCTTAGGGACACGATGAGAAGACCAAAAACAAACTGTATCGTATTACAGAATGATATGACCTTGATGTGACCCCGAGGCTTAAGCCCTCACTAAACACCAAGAAGAAGCACCTAAAACGAAACTATCCATACCAAAGAAATCCAGCTATATACAACCAGTTAAACAGTGCGATAACCAATACCCGTATATATTGCATCATCTAACATACATGGTATACAAGGTATTATACCGAACAGCTCAAATACAAATAGAATATAATGTCTATATTATTAGCAATGTTTAAACACAAATTGACTATGTACGTTTTCTCAGAAGAGAGATAAACATGCCAAACTGTGGACCATAACATTATAAGCTATCCCCACTACATACACCCCCAATAACACTTACCCCTTACACACCCCCGCCCCAACATTAGGCAGGAGTCTGTTTCTAGTACCGACGCAACAGTGTGAACCAAACAGCCCCATATGGTAAAACAACACGTTAGCGGAGTCACCCAACCGACCCCACCAGTGGAACGCTCCAACACCCCTGGTGCCACAGTAAGAATCACATCCCCTGTTAAATAAACAAGTACAGTCAGAATCCGTTGACTCCCCCAATGGACCCCTAGAAACCTGATAGGAATAGACATATACCCCCCAACACAAAGGTCCACCTCTGGAACCACCTACCCGTTAAAAACCAAAGAGCGCTCGACAGATTCTTATCCCAGCCATCGAAAAGATGTCATCCCACTTCATCATTATAATGTTATAAATGTTATTATTTTCTATTATTTTATTTCAGAACAACAGAAAGCAAACATTTTTTTGGGCTACTTCAGATCAAAAAGTACTACACACAGGAACTATGTTAAGAAGCGACGGACGGCATCCCCGCCAGTACCCCCCTCGGCATCCATCCAAAACACCAACATACAAAACACACCCACGCCCAAATCACAAGTAAGTGCTCGACCACACAATAAGCAACTAACACAAGTGTATCCCACCATGCCTGCTGACACATTCAAATAACACATAACTTAAAGGGACTGAACTCCTCCACAAAAGCGAAAATGGCCCTACAATACTACAACAAACCCACCCGATATCATCCTACTCCAGAAACACAGGAAACGCTCTAACCCAACCGATACCAGAAGTCTCACAACTTTTCTGAGATCTCTAAATCTTGTAGATATCTGGCGAATCCACCATCCGAACCTAAGGCAATACTACCCTTTTACTCTGTGCGCGGTCCATAAGGTGTCACGACTCGATTATATATTCTAAGCCCCCCAACGGGTACCCTCAGCCACACCATGTAATATATCAGAATATCCTGTCAACCACGCATATGTTAAAATAAACCTGACAAGCTTGAAAAGCACCTAAACCTAAACCTAAAAAGCGCCTAAACAAAGCGCACTAGCAAACGAAACAAACAGAGAAGAATCTCACAAACCATCCACACTTCTTCAAAGAAAACCTCACCAGAGTCTCCTCAGCTCTGCTCTGGACGACACATCAAGCGGTAATCAGGGCCAAGTGCATACAAATAGTGGCCAAAATAAAAAAAAAATAAGAGAATCAAGACACCAGAATTACTCACCCCCATTAAAAACACAGACAACACATCTCAGCAAAATTGGGATGAACACTCCACCAAACTCTCGGGCAAATATAAAGAGAGTTAACACAACTACTATCTATAAAAGCAGAGAAAGCCCTCAGATTTACAAGCCAATACCTATACTGATATAATAAACCAAGTACCATGATGGCTAAACAAATTGAATAAGAAAATGACGGCCAATATTCTTGCCCATAAGGACCGTCAACCAATTATAACATGACCCACGTATAATCACCATCAATTTGCCAAATACTACACCAAACACTATATAATACCCATACATCTCAAAAAACCAAGATCACGAACGAACATGAACTCCTTTTAGCAAAGCTGAACCTACCACAGATTTCAATAGACCAAGCCCAAAACTGATATCCCCTATCACACCGAAGAAATCCCAACATCCTAAGAGAATCTAAACCACGCAAAGCCCCCGGCCCTGATGGATTCACCACCCAATATTATAAACCTTTCCGAGCACCAATACTCCCAAACCTTACAAAACTTTTCAATGGTATACTTACAGGAACCGAATCCTTCCCTGCAGAAATGCTTGAAGCAACACATTATAGTAATCCCCAAACCCGACAGAGACACGACACAGTCAACAATTATAGGCCAATATCATTAATTATACAGATGTAAAATATTTGCCAAATTCTAGCCAACAGATTGAAACACATATTACCAACCATAATTCACTGCGATCAGACAGGGTTCGTTATGAACAGACAACCAACCACAATATCCGAACCGCGCCAATCTAATGCAATCGCCATAATTAAGAGACGCCTGCATGCTTCTTTCTTTAGATACAGATAAAGCATTCGACAGGTGAACTGGCATATCTTAGGAAGGTACTATATCATTTGGAATCCCAGAAAGATTTGTCCAATCGATATTAGTTTACATCAAAACCCCAGGCGAAGGTGAGAATATGGGCTACCCCTCCGAAGAAATAAGCAATCCTAATGGCACCAGACAGGGCTGTCCTCTCTCGCCTCTGCTTTTCGGCTTTGTGCATCGAACCATTTAGCGGAGAGCAACAGAGGAACGCCGAAATCACAGGTATTAAAATATAACACATGGAAACAAAAGTATCTATGTTCGCAGACGATACCCTCATATACCTTACTAACCCACTCCAATCCCTCCGGAATATATAAAACACTACAAACATTCGGAGAATTTTCAGGCTTCAAAACAAACAACTCCAAATCCATTGCCTACAGCTTATCCATCCCCTACCGATCCCAACACATTAAGCACCCAATTCCATTCAAATGGACAGAAAAATTCCGATACCTAGGGATTCAATTGAGGGCAGACCCACACATCTTGTATATAATAACTACTCCAAATTAATCTCACAACTAATTAAACTACTAAAGGATGTCCCCATATCAACTCTCTCTGGCAGGCAGAATAGCAGCAATCAAATGAATATATTACCCCAAATTCCTGTATTTATTCAGGGCTCCCCCCCCTGAATTTTCAAACCAAAGGACTCCACAATCTACAAAGTGAAATTAGGAAATTCATATGGCAAAACAAGAGACCCGAATTAAATAAACTTACCTAGCCAGAGCCAAAGAGAAAGGAGGTTCGCCCCTCCCAAACTACTTTCATATCATCCGCCCCAGACTGGCTCAATATTACAATGGACACAAGGGACAAACCAAATACGATTGGTAGATCTGGAAAACTGTTACTTGTGACCTCTGCACTCTTTCAATCCTCTTGACCCAACCCCCACACCAGAAACCTAAGCTACCCAACGAGAATATATAATCCAGACCTCGCTGCAAATATGGGGTCCGATGCAACAAAAATTTCAATTGATACCAAGCCCCTCCGCACTAATGCCCTTGTTCCACACTCCTTATTTGGAGGAGAACCGTCAGTGATCAATGTAAACGTTGGACAAATATGGGAATATACAGAATATCAGATGTTGTGGACCCCACGGGACACTTTGTCTTGTCGGAGGCACAGGCAAAATAAAACTCCCTCACACACTCTGTACTCATATACCAGAATTCTGTCATACGCTAAACAACACTCACAAAATGCACCACACACGCAACCCCTCTCCATGTGAGAGACTAAACACAGGCCTGGCTCCACAAGGGAGTGATATCACTTTTATACAAACTCATTTGGCATGATACTCTGCCAATCAAAGGCCCTCCGATGCTGAAATGGGAATCCGACTCCACGTTGAATTAAGGAAAGTATTGATTAAGGAAAAAACCTATAAGATAGTCTATAATTGGTACACCACCCCAGCCTCCCTACACAAAGCAATACCAACGATCCCACCACTCTGCTATAGATGCTGCCAAAAATAGCTGATCATATCATTGCTGGTGGGGATGTAACGAAGTAAGGAAAATATGGCGATCTGTGAACAAATAATAAAATAATAATCTTTAACCCATCATATAATTAACACCACATGACAGCACTATTAACCACCCCCAGAAGGATTTAATCACCAAGCTAGTAGATTAATTTCCATCATCTGTGGGGTCACAAGAGGCCTCATAGCAAAAACCTGGAAAGAGGCACGGTAACTAAAGATACTCAGCAGGTTATGGTGTGTACACAGTGGCGAGCACAGGCAAGTACAATACAACAATAATATAAAGGGATGGCCCAAAGTGTGGGACATCTGGATACTGAAAATGCACATAATATGACTTTCCGACAAAATGTTGCAGGGGGCTGCGGGATCCCGTCCGGCCGTCCATAACTATGGTAATACTGTTTTCCTTCTTGTTTCTTATATCTTCCTCTTCTTCTTTTTTCTTTTTTTTTCTTCTCTCTCCTCTTTCATGTATGTATAAAATACCAACCTATAATAGGACTGTTCACCTAAAAGAATTTTGTAATAAGTATACGAAACGAAACCTGACAATAATTATAAGGAACCAATTATAGACAAACAATCGTAATATGCGGGAGAGGAGGGAGGGAGATTGCCAATGCTGTGTTTTGTTTCATTTTAACTCATGATAGACATTTGTTCTTTTATGTTAAATATATATAATGTCTGTTATGTTTGAAAAATTGAATAAAAAATAATGAACAGAAAAAAAAAGGGACATATACGTACAAAAGGGAATTGTTGGAAATGAAGCAGTTCAGAGTAGGGCAACTAAATTAATAAGGTAATGGAGGGGCTTGAATATGCAGGCAGATTAGACAAGTTAGGGCTGTTACATTGGAGAAGCGACGTTGTGTGGGGATATGATCACCTTATACAAATATATTAATGGCCCATACAATAAACTCTCTGCTACATTGTTTTCTAATTGGTCATATCAAGGACACGTGGACATCCTTTAAGATTAGAAGAAAAGAAGATTCCTCTTCAGGTTAGGAAAGGTTTCTTTACAGTGAGAAACGGTGACACTGTGGAACTGTCCTTCCAGCAGATGTGGTAATGGCAAGTTCATTGAATAGCTTTAAAAGTGGGATAGATAAGTCAGGAAGGATTCTCCCCCCCCCATTCCTTTTTAGCTTGTTTTTTTTTTGCCTTCCTCTGGATCAACTGTTATGTAGGGTTAAAAAGGAGGGTGAAAAGGTTGGACTTGATGGACGCAGGTCTTTATTCAACCTAAATTACTATGTATGTAATGCAGGTTTAAATTTTTTGTGGTCCCTGTGACCAGCAGCCCATGAGATCCCCATCCTGCCTTTATCTTCCTTCCACCCCAACTCTCCAATTAGAAAATTAAAGTAGGTGAGGAATGAACAATTCAAGGAGGAGACATGGAAAGCAGTATACTGTATATCATGTCAAATGCTGGCACTGAAAGAGTTAAAGATAATACTCTGCTGACGCAAAAGTGTTAATGGCAATACTCTGAGAAAGTGCTGGCACTGAAGTGTTAATGGCAATACTCTGGAAAGTGCTGGCACGGAAAATATTAAAGGGCAGATCAACCCCCAATTACTAGAAATTTAATAGGAAGGTTGTTGGCACTAAAGGGTTAATGGTCTACTCCTGCTGGCATTGAAAGGGTTAATTGCAATACTCTGAGAAAGTGCTGGAACTGAAAGTGTTTGGCAATACTCTGGGAAAGTGCTGGCACTGAAATATTAAAGGGCAGATCCACCCCTAATTTACTGCTCTTATGGTTCTCCTGCAGTCCATGTCCAAATTCCCGGAAACTGAAGAGTAGTGACTGTCTTCCTGTCCAAAGGTCTCTGCCTCCTGGCTTGCCTCCGGGAGGGATGCGACATGTGCAGTGGAGCCCTTTCCCCCCCTCCCTCCCTCCGGATCCCATCTGGCTGCCCTTCCTCCTAGCGTGAAACCCATTTAATATTATGTTCCTTAGGTTTGCCCACCCCCAACCTCCATGTTAATACAAAAAAACACTTTCCTTCCGATAGTTCTTAGAGCCCTTCGCTTCTGATCCTATCTTCACAGCCGGCACCCACGTCTGTGATTGGCTGACATCTGGCCCCTCTCTGCTATTTCCGGTTAGCAGAGAGCGGAGAAGATAGCCGTGGGAGCAGAGGATTGTAAGTAACAATCAATAGGTGGTTTTTTTTGTATTAACATGGCGGTTGGGGTGGGCAAACCTAAGGAACATAATTTTAAAAGTTAATTTTTTGGGCGGCTATGCCCTTTAATAGGAAAGTCTGTTGGCACTGAAACTTTAATGGTCATACTCTGCTGGCATTGAAAGTGTTAACTGCAATTAAGTCCTCCCGCATTGAAAGTGTTAATTGCAATTAATTGTACTGAAGTGTGTAAGGTACTTCAGAAAAGTGCTGGCACTGAAAGTATTAATAGGAAAGTCTGTTAGCACTAAGGTTTAATGGTAATACTCTGCTGGCACTAAAAGTGTTAATGGCAATACTCTGGGGAAGACTTCTGGCAAGGAAGGTGTCAGGACAGTGTGTAGTTACTTTGCAAGAATGGGTTACCTATTGGTACTTGGTCTTTCAAAGGACCAATATGTACCATTCCACCCTGGAACAGTCCTATTGTTTATATTACGATTAGGGAAGTATGGAACCAGATCTCCTTTTCCAGACAATGTGGGGTCGACCCGTGTATTTGGAATTCTCTTCAGCTAGGGTCGGTGGGTACATTAAGAGGTCATTTTAGGACAACCATACATGAAAATAAATGTTTTCGGTATTGGAATAGTTGAGACAGAAACCAATATTATATTTTGAATGGGAAGGTAGGCCCATTAAAATGTACCCAACATGGAGACCTTATTCCCTTGCCAAGGCGAGCTACTAATATCTTGGGAAATATGTATTACACAGGTCATGTTGGTATTGCAGGAATTTATAATTAATACAGAAGAGGAATATGTGTTCTATATCCCAGTACAATGTAATATCTACATTATATGGAGTCTGCCTAACTGGGGGGGAATGCATGCTATTGGCTAGTCGTAATATGGACATTCCTAGACACTCCCACCTCATGCATATCCCAGGAGGGGGTGGTTAACACGGGGTTTAAAAATCCTTGTAGCCTGTTAACTGTGTTCATACTGAGGGGACATGCTAAAACTGTGTGTATGGACCCGATGTTTCTTCCCCCCCCAGGATACAGGACTCTTCTAGTGAGTGGGTCTGTGAATGTTTTTATACCTTTTTAATTTAATAACCTTTGTACCTATTGTATGTCATTTTATTATAACACCATTTCTTTTATTTTTGTATTATATGCACTGTCCACCTTTGTGAATATTAAATCTAAAATTTAATTAAGTGTTGTCTTTGCTGCTAAAGAACTCAGTTAGCCTCTGATAAGTTTATTGTGGTTGAATGGAATGTTTTGCAGTGTAAATGCTAATTAACTTTGTGACTGCTTGTGAAGGACTTATGCTAATTAACCAGTTAGTTGCTGGAGTGAATGGTGTAGTGTTAACCATTTAGCTGCCGGAACAGGAGTGTGCATAGTCAGTGAGAGTGTTTTTGGGGTGTCTTTAAGGCCGTAACTTAAAGTGGTGGCAGCTTGTACCGATTGATTGGTCAGATCATGTGCCCAGTGAACTGGCGTTCGTGACGAAAGGATTTATGGCAATATTTTGGGAAAGTGCTGGCACTGAAAGTATTAATGCCAATACTCTTGGAAAGCCTGCTGGCACTAAAAGTTTAAACATGTCAGATCTCACCATATTTCCCTGTTTCAGCAGCCACCCGGCTGGAAACAATTTCTGGGTGACACACAGGTGCCACATACACATATCCACTGAAACCTATCCTGTCCTTCCAATCTGTATTTCATTAGTGGCCAGTGACGCTGCATACGCACACACCTATGTATACACACCCATCCTGCCAGGTGCAGCGTGCGCCTCTCACCAACTACTTAAGCAGTCCCACTATCAAGAAATTTCCACAGCAACATTGACAGTGTGAAAGGAAGTGAACCATCTATTTTGTATTGCTCTAGGAAGGAAATCAGAAATTTACGCTGGTTGGTAATAAAAAACACAACTGTTTATATAAAGTTTGTACATATGTAGAAAATTTATATTTTTTAGAAACATGATGGAATCACAAACTAAAAAGCAATAAACTCAGGCAGTAGACTATTTTGTATTGTTTCATATAAGTACATTTACATTGCATTTACATGCAGAGATACCCCAACAAATGGAGGTTAATTAGAAACTTTCGCCAGATGCACCAAGAGGCGCAGGGCAAAATGGAATTAAAGGACACGCTAACCGATGTTATTTGGTTAGCGTGGCTTACGGTAAACTCCTCTGTTGCGAAAGTTAACCGCGCAGCCACCACAAGCGATGTTTATGCCGAGTGCAGCATTCTATGGCGGCACTTTAAACTCCAGCTAATAGCTTTAATTAAGGCGTTAAAAGTGACGAAATAGAAAAACGACTGATAGCGATGCTCCGAGAGCTGCTATCGGCATATAACATTGCTGGGCTGTTTGCACCAGGTTACCGATCGGCTCTCGGTGCATCGCCCTGTTAATCTACATAGAGACAGTGAATCCTGGGGTCAGGGGCGTGGCTCTTTGAAGCCAACATGGGTGATGAGTTATATTGGCAAGAACATGGAGGTTTCTTAGTTACAGAATCTATTACTTACATTTACTAAATGCACCTTACTGAGAAGAATCTTACATGTATAGGTTTCTGCAGAGAAAAGCTTTCACATTCGCAGTTCTCCTTTAAATACAGTTGTATAACAAAACACTGTTTGAGGGTTTAATGTAACCATAGTAAAGAAACAAAACACCAATGTGAAAATGTAGGCAGGAGTAACAAACAGTGAATGATTAACAGGAAGTCTTTAAACCCATATAGACCAGCGATATATATTCTTTAACCTATTAGGATAATCACAGCAAGCACAAGAACAGTATAGCCAAATGCTGTATAACCAATTTAATAATATTCTAGATATGTCCGGATAACGTGTGTGTGCTAGACTTTCTAGTGGAAAAGTTGGATACACGCTGTACGCTGTAAGATTCTGTCTGTCATCTTTGAAAGATGTTTCTACACACAGTACCGAGCGTTCTCCCTATATAAAGTATAGGGATATTGCATGTGACTGCCATACACCTATACTTTAGTACAGGGATCCAACTGTGAACAAGGGAAATTTTCCGTCCGACCATGTGACCTGAGAAATTAATAAATTGTCTATACCAATAAAACCCAGTTATAATCATCGTTCAGCCCTTATCAGTGAACTGCTGTAGCACTAATGAAAGTTTGTGTTTGCTATAAATAACCGCTCAGGAATCTTCCTTAAATGAATAGTTCACTGCAATATTGAACTATCCCTTTTCTACATTGATCGAAGCCAGGAGGTTAAGGAGCTATGCCTTACCTCCTGTTCTTCAATCAATGTTTAGATAGCCAGAACGAACTTCTGAAAATCTTACCTTTCACGCGATCCAGCGGGGCCGCTCTGACAGTTCTCGACTGCTTCCTGCTTCTGTTACGCTATAACATGCATGCCCAATAATGCGCATTATAGTGTAACAGAAGCAGGAAGCAGTCGGAATTTCAGAGCGGCCCCGCTGGATCGCGTGAAAGGTAAGATCTTCTGAAGTTCGTTCCTGGCTATCTAAACATTGATTGAAGAACAGGAGGTAAGGCATAGCTCTTTAACCTCCCTGGCTTCGATCAATGTAGAAAGGAATACGGTAGTTCACTATTGCAGTGAACTATTCCTTTAAAGAACTAAGGGCAGAGGTAACCCAGTCAGTTACCATATACACTGGCTCATCCCAGCGTTAAATGCGGTAGTAAGTAAATACTGTACTCTGCGGTAGTGTTCCTGGTGATCGGTGGTATCGGAACGCTTTCAATACGGACAAATCATCATGCACGCATGTGTTCCAATTTGAATAAATTCATAATATTATCAGAGATGGATTAGAATTAAATTGGACCCCGAGCATGGATAATATTTGAGGCCTACTTATTCTTGCATTGTATGGCTGTAGAAGCGGGCCCCCTGTGTTTACAGGCCCTAGCAGCTTAATGGATAATCCTGCTCCGTATTTATATTAATTCAGGGGTGCCCACACCAGGACAGGCTGGTGAACACATAGTGGCACCCTTGGTAGTTACAAGCCTGCTCACGTGGCAGCCCACAGGTTGGCCATCATGCATGAAATAATTTAAATGTAAAATAATAAGCAATGATAAAAGACAGAAACATGCAGGATTAAACAGAAGGTGATTTCCTAGATGAGTGTTACACCTCTCTGTTAGTTAACAACTACAAACCCATGTGCCCATGCACCCCTTTGCCCCCCCTGCACACCCTCGCCCCCCTGGACCTTCTACAATCCCTGAAAGATGCAGCGCTCATGCAAATGTGTCCACCGTCCATGCTCTAAAGACAGCCTTCAGTTAGTATATAAGATTACAGAATAAATGTATTTTGCCTTTAGCTTTATCTTTAGCGTTTAATAAGTAAAGGTTTTCTTTCAGCAAACATGAATGAAATTGAGTGTAGTTGTGTTGTTTACGTAGACACTTCCCACGTAGCTGAACAAAATAATAATGAGAAAATAGAAAGTTTTTCCAATAAGTGGTGGAGCCAGTAACCCACAATCGGAGAAATGACCCCTCGTCTTGCCCTACCCATCTAGATCACAGATTGTTCCACCTGCTTTTAAGTATGTCCTCAAACCAGAAATACCTCATACCTGTGTGGGCTCCTGTCCCTCAGAAGATAAAAATCTCCGTCATTTGACAAGCTTGTAGAGCCGTTTGCACAAAGTAAAGACACTGCTGTCCAAACAAAGTAGATTAAGTGACAGTAAATTTACAAGTCTTATGGAAACAAAAGTGCTGTAATAGTAAAATGCAAACTTCTCACAGGTAAACTGGATTGATGTATTTTCCTTTTAGTGGTTTGTGATTCACCCGTAATACTTTTTAGGGAGTGCCCTCTCACCCTTCAACAATGCAAAGTATTCAATGGAAAAGATTTACACAAAGGCCAAGTGATAATTTTTGCCATATGCCACATATACAGTATATATTATATATCGTGCTGTAGGCACTAACTGTATCTTTTAGATGTTTTGAATCCATTGATTCCTTTCATGTTAACGACTCCTCTTAATTGTCTAATCACAAAATTTACAATCGTTAAAGGCATGGTATGGCTATTTAGTGAATGAGAAATGCATGTCTGGCTAACACATTGTAGGTCTATTTGGAAACACTAAAACGCAAGTTAGCTATAGCGCACATTATTGATAATGTATGATTGTACATTTACGCCGAACGTTTGTTAATTAATGAACGTTTGGTCATAGAATACCACATGGTGGTAAACTACTACAATGGTATTCTATGGAGGTCGTAAATCTCCGATTGTGATATTGAAGATTTATGATCATTATCGGTAACTTACAATTGTTATTGTTAATTAATGATAAAATCGTAAATTAACGATTGCTAAACCGTTCGGAAATTAACGAAAAAGGATACCACGCCTTTATAACATGCCTATTTTAATTTATGCAGGTGTGCAGGTATCCCCCCGGAGTCTCCCGGATTTTGGGTGGTGAGACTTACCTGGAGTCTCGCCAGCGCCTCTTTTTGACCACCACACCCCTAACTCCACCTCTTTGATGAAGTTTTTCACATCACTCTGGCCCACCACACCCCCTTCTCCCCACCCTTCCCAAAGCCATATTTGGCAAGGTGGGATATCTGCAGATGAAGGGGGATATTAGGCATGTAATATAGTGATTTTTAACTGTCTTTAAAGGCCAAATATAGTTATAGTTTTTTAAGTATATTTCCCTGGGTGGTAGCCACTCCTACCTCCCTGGTCTATGCAAGGAGAAGCAAGCTAATACTGCGACTGACAGTTCACCACTCCTTCTTGGCATCGTGCATGCATCTCTATCTTTCCCTATAATAGAAATGGAAGAAATAGTCAGGGGGAACTCTTCCTTTACTTTAATGGTTTACAAATTTTGCTTTATTTATGTTTGTAATATGCACTGTAAAACGGGTCGCAACCCAGCGCATGCAATCTGGCCACCCACATTGACATGAACTTGCTGCGTTCACATAAGTTAACGTATCTACTGGATATAAACCCATATTAAGTCAAGTCTTAACTAGTCAACTAGCCGGATTAGTTTCGTATATTATTACAAAGAAAAACAGAAAAAATCCAACATGATCAATGGGCATTATCAGGGAGATTCAATAAAAGTTCTTATCATTAAAAATGGTTCTAATTTTGCCCCAACCAATCAGATGTTAGCTTTCAATTTAATTATCTGAGAGGCAAATTAGCACCATTTTAAACGATAAGAACTTTTATTGAATAACCCTGTATGTTCACTAATGGGAGGGGATACATTACTATATTTACATTCTGCTATATGTAATAGATTTACAAAAATCAATTATTCATTTGATTTTTGTTCATTTTTGTTCATGATATTCATCATACAAAGAAATACATACTGTAATAAGAATCGTGTTTTTAGTAGATTCCAGGCATGCCTATAGAACTTGTGCACATGGAGAGTAAATTGATGTCGCTGTAAAATAAAGTGTTCCTAGATTTGGAATGTTGGCTATGTTATCCCTTTACTTATAGGACATTGTAACATATTGTATTCTTTCATTACAATTTCCATTTATTAACAATCTGCACATTTTTTCAAGCCCCAGCCAGAGCCCCAAAGCTTTGGCCGATTTTTGTTTTATAACTCGTCATAATGACCTTGTTGTATCCTTTATAATCATTCACACACGATTGTCATTTCAGATATGCAGCTCCAGGTTGTCCTTTTCCAGTCCCTTCACTGAGATTTTTGTTTCCAAATTCAGTTCAGTTACAAAGTAGAAGGTTAAGGTTATACATGGTTAGTACTGCATTGAACATTGTATGCCTGAACGATGAATGTTTAGTAAGTAACTTCCACAATGGTATTGTTGGGTGATCGCACAATCTCTGGCGCAATATTCTCCACCTCTCTTTCCTCTCTGGGACTTCATGATAGGAAGACATGCTTCTTTAATGCATGTCTTCCTATTGGGCGGCTCGTGGACCAAAAGGAGGAAGCGAGGAACATCTCACCCAGCTATGAGAATTTATATAGTGAGTACAGTTGAACCCAGAGTGAGGACCAAGCGGTTTAGATCCTCAAACAAGGATTAGTCAAACAAGAGGACTGAGGCTGAGGGGAGTTTAGTTGCCTTTGAAGGCTGTGTACACACCAGCCTATTTTTCTTGTCATACATACCGATTGGCAAACCTGATCAGAAATCTGTTTAATGAGAATAAAGTGGCACTGCCAACTTTGGACACCTTAGTCAAAATATCTATTGAAATGCTGATGGGGCTGAATTTGGTGTATTCTAGTCCCATCTGGAACGCCGTGTTGCTCTGCAGTTGAAGGAACAGATATGCACTTGCCCAGTTGACTTAGGAGTGGGACATTACCCAGTGAATGTTGAGAACTGTCATACTAACAAATGTAATGTACTAACAAATGGAATAAAGGTTAGCTTGAATATAAGACCAGATTTGGAGCGCTCAGTGTGTTTTCTTTTAGTAAACTTGCCCATGCAGCTGCCACAAGCTGGATTTTTTTAATGCTAATTGTGGTATTGAAGTCCCAGAAAAGCTAAGTTGGGATCACTATGTACCATGAGTCCTCTATTACATAACTAGAGAGTCAGCTTGGTGCACTGCCTGCTTGTAGGCCAGGAGCAGTCAGTTAGAGAGTGAAATGAACAATTAGTTGTTCCAACTCACGTTCTACCCAACCATTCCATGTTATTTCCTCTTAGGGGCCTTTTCATTATTCCTGCTTTCACAGGTGAAGATGAATGTGGGGCATCAGCCAACCTTTGCTTGGGGGGAATTCTTTTCTGGTCTTTGCTTCTATTCTTCTGGCAGATTTTGGCATTTATTACAATTCATAATTTTTGTGGTTAAAACTAATTAGTAGCTTTTGATCTTGATAGATCCTTTCCCATTAACAGTACAACACTCCCATCAACTGGTATGTTAAGTGATTTTATCTCTGAAAATGTTATTTACAGCAGCAGAAACATGAGTTTAGTTTGTGAACTATTATCGCATCAGTGACGCCTCTTTATATAGATTTACATATGAACATGGTTTTAAGCAATCTGCCTATAACATTCACATTGCATGAATTTCCCCTAAAATATCAAGGCAAGTCCATCCCCATAAATACATTTTGTATATAACATCAGGATGTGTTATTTGTTTTTGTATGTTAATGTATGTGGTGGGACAGGCTGGTCCTTTATAGCACCTCCAGCTTTCCTCCAATCCAGCCCTTCCTGAGACTCCCTGGTGGCAGCAGGGGTTGACAGAGAGGGCAGTTATTGGAGGGACTTTCAAAGCCTCCTGGCAAAGACAGGCCCTATGGATCCACTCTTGGTAAGTTCCGTTGCACTGGATGACAAGGAGGGGAAGACTGTCTCACCACCACACAAGCACTTTGTGTATTCACTGTGGCAATAGGCATGAAACCACCGAACCCAGGCTTTCAATTAAAAAAAAAAGCAACCGTGAGTGCTCCTTATCCCCTCCAGTAAAGTTGACATTATGAAAGCAGTCAACTGCATATTCAGTATGTTGAGGGTTTGCCAAGGTTTGAAGCCCCACTTTTACGGCAGTAGCTGGATGCCACAAACCATTTGCCCCAGTCATCCTGATCACCCTCCCAACCAGAATGAGCACGTGTCTAGGAAACCTGGGAAGGATTGTACTGGTAAGCAAACATGGTGTCTTTCACTATTTAATCCAATGTGGCGGTAGAGTGCTGTCACTGTGACTGCCTTGCCTATTGTTTTTGGGTGTTATGTTGCTGTGTGCAGATCTCATTACTCCACACCATCAGGAGAATTGATGGAAAGACACTCTCAACACCCAGCACTCCTAGTTCACATTAATTAAGGACTTTGGGCTTGACTCCGGTATCACCCAGTAGAATAAGGTAAAATAATACAATCAGTCAGGGCCTGGCAGTAGCAGACACATACGTTTTTTCATTATAACAGGAACCGTTTGAATACTTCATGGGTTTTCATTAAATAATGCATTGCATGGGAAAGTGATATCTTATAAATGTTTACAGAGGTTCTCTGCAGGACTTGATAACAGAGATCTGTGTTATTTGGATACATTAAGTAATGATCACCACTTAAATTACTTATTGCAACTGTCCTTTTCTGGGGCGATAGGATCTGGTTACAAATGGGTTTTTTCTAGAATTTCTCTGAATCAGGTCTGTTGTTTACAAAACATCATTCCATATGTTTTGGAAACTACATTTCCTAGCATGCATTAACAACCGAAACATGCTGGGGATGTAGTTTTCTAAACATCTGGAATGCCAAGGTTCTGGATGATATAAGGGATGCTGCTTCCCCCTGTTCTTTTTTGGTTTCTGTCCCTCTTTATATTTACAGTTATAATAAAGTTACATGTTTAAAATAAAAGAGCAGAGTAAAGGGTTAAAACTCTAAAAGCAGGAAAACCACATTACGGGTAGGATCATTTGACAAAGAGTTGCCTGGGCTTTGTTCACTCTAAGGCTGGGTACACACAGGCCGACATTTATCCCCTTTACCTTTCGCCACTAGCGAACCGCGCAACCATGATTTACCAGCATACTCGATCAAACGGCCACCAAGTCAGTCAGTCATGCTTGTTGGGACCCTCACCATCAATATTTTCGACTGCTGACAATGCACGGTAAATTGAGATCACCTGAGAGGGGGCACCTATTATCCCCCGAAACGTTTGATGTCACATATTAAAGCATTGAATTATATTTGGAGTTCAACCCTCAGTTTGTTTACCAATATAATACTGGTTTTGTTCACTTTTTTACTATCACCATCATTCTGCATTTACAGTATATTTAGATGCCCCACAATCAGGTGAACAGGAAACTGCCTGGCTGGGGGAACTGTGAGGCCCAATGTAACATCGCACAAGCATTGATATGGAAGCGCACACTGTTTTTAGAATTCTTTTTATTATGTAACACAAACAAACAACGTTTCAGAGAACGCTATGTCTCCTTCATCAGGTGTACTCTCACACCATAACATAACATCCTAAGTATCCAGTTTCCTTCTTAATCTGAATGTAGAGGGCAGCTACGCAACACAAGCAAGTCGAGGAAAATGTTTTACACAGAACACATTACCGCCCACATCCCTAAACCAGCTTTAATTAATATAACGATAATATCTTCCATTATGTATTGTCATAATAGAAGATCAGACTCTGGAGCCAGTGCTGGAGGTTCCCATTCCTTCAGTGTAGGGTACCATCCTTACGGTGTAGGTTTCCCATTCCTTACAGTGTAGGGTTCCCATTCCTTACGGTGTAGGTTTCCCATTCCTTACAGTGTAGGTTTCCCATTCCTTACAGTGTAGGGTTCCCATTCCTTACAGTGTAGGGTTCCCATTCCTTACAGTGTAGGGTTCCCATTCTTACAGTGTAGGGTTCCCATTCTTACAGTGTAGGTTCCCATTCTTACAGTGTAGTTCCCATTCTTACAGTGTAGGGTTCCCATTCTTTATAGTATAGTTCCCATTCCTTACATATAGGGTTCCCATTCCTTTCAGTGTAGGGTTCCCATTCCTTACAGTGTAGGGTTCCCATCTTACAGTATATAGTTCCCAGTTCCCATTTCCGTTATTTCTTCTAGTGTTCAGTTCTTCCTCATTCTTCTATTAATTTTTTTCAGTTAGTATGTTTTCGCTAAGTATAGGGTTCCATTCCTTACAGTGTAGGGTTCCCATTCCTTACAGTGTAGGGTTCCCATTCCTTACAGTGTAGGGTTCCCTTTACAGTGTGGGTTCCCTTCCTACAGTGTGGTTCCCATTCTTTACAGTGTAGGGTTCCCATTCCTTACAGTGTAGGGTTCCCATTCTTTACAGTGTAGGGTTCCCATTCCTTACAGTGTAGGGTTCCCATTCCTTACAGTGTAGGGTTCCCATTCTTTACAGTATATAGTTCCCTTTCCTTACAGTGTAGGGTTCCCATTCCTTACAGTGTAGGGTTCCCATTCTTTACAGTGTAGGGTTCCCATTCCTTACAGTGTAGGGTTCCCATTCTTTACAGTGTAGGGTTCCCATTCCTTACAGTGTAAGGTTCCCATTCTTTACAGTGTAGGGTTCCCATTCTTTACAGTGTAAGGTTCCCATTCCTTACAGTGTAGGGTTCCCATTCTTTACAGTATATAGTTCCCATTCCTTACAGTATAGGGTTCCCATTCCTTTCAGTTAGGTCCCATTCTTACAGTGTAGGGTTCCCATTCTTTACAGTATATAGTTCCCATTCCTTACAGTATAGGGTTCCCATTCCTTACAGTGTAGGGTTCCCATTCCTTACAGTGTAGGGTTCCCATTCCTTACAGTATGTAGTTCCCATTCGTTACAGTGTAGGGTTCCCATTCCTTGCAGTTTAAGGTTCCCATTCCTACAGTTGAGGTTCCCTTCTTTACAGTATATAGTTCCCTTTCCTTACAGTGTAGGGTTCCCATTCTTTACAGTGTAGGGTTCCCATTCCTTACAGTGTAGGGTTCCCATTCTTTACAGTGTAGGGTTCCCATTCCTTACAGTATGTAGTTCCCATTCCTTACAGTGTAGGGTTCCCATTCCTTGCAGTTTAAGGTTCCCATTCCTTACAGTGTAGGGTTCCCATTCCTTACAGTGTAGGGTTCCCATTCCTTACAGTGTAGGGTTCCCATTCCTTACAGTGTAGGGTTCCCATTCTTTACAGTGTAGGGTTCCCATTCCTTACAGTTTAGGGTTCCCATTCTTACAGTGTAGGGTTCCCATTCTTTACAGTGTAGGTTCCCATCCTTAGTGTAGGGTTCCCATTCTTTACAGTATATAGTTCCCATTCCTTACAGTATGGTTCCATTCCTATTCAGGTAGGGTCCCATTCCTACAGTGTAGGGTTCCCATTCTTTACAGTATATAGTTCCCGTTCTTATGTGTGGTTCCATTCCTTACAGTGTAGGGTTCCCATTCCTTACAGTGTAGGGTTCCCATTCTTTACAGTGTTAGGGTTCCCATTCTTTACAGTGTAGGGTTCCCATTCCTTACAGTGTAGGGTTCCCATTCTTTACAGTGTAGGGTTCCCTTCCTTACAGTGTAGGGTTCCCATTCTTTACAGTGTAGGGTTCTCATTCCTTACAGTGTAGGGTTCCCATTCTTTACAGTGTAGGTTCCCATTCTTTACAGTGTAGGGTTTCCATTCCTTACAGTGTAGGGTTCCCATTCCTTACAGTGTAGGGTTCCCATTCTTTACAGTAATAGTTCCCTTTCCTTACAGTGTAGGGTTCCCATTCCTTACAGTGTAGGGTTCCATTCTTACAGTATATAGTTCCTTTCCTTACAGTGTAGGTTCCCATTCCTTACGTGTAGGGTCCCTTCTTTACAGTGTAGGGTTCCCATTCCTTACAGTGTAGGCTCACATCCTTACAGTTAGGGTTCCCATTCTTACAGTATATAGTTCCCATCCCTATAGTGTAGGGTTTCCATTCCTTACAGTGTAGGTTCCCATTCCTTACAGTGTAGGGTTCCCATTCTTTACAGTATATAGTTATCTTCTTTCCTTACAGTGTAGGGTTCCCATTCCTTACAGTGTAGGGTTCCCATTCTTTACAGTGTGTGTTCCATCTTACAGTGAAGGGTTCCCATTCTTTACAGTGTAGGGTTCCCATTCCTTACAGTGTAGGGTTCCCATTCTTTACAGTGTAGGGTTCCCATTCTTTCAGTGTAAGGTTCCCATTCCTTCCAGTTTAGGGTTCCCTTCTTACAGTATATAGTTCCCATTCCTTACAGTATAGGTTCCCATTCCTTTCAGTGTAGGGTCCCTTCCTTACAGTGTAGGGTTCCCATTCTTTACAGTATAATAGTTCCCGTTCCTTATAGTGAGGGTTTCCATTCCTTACAGTGTAGGGTTCCCATTCCTTACAGTGTAGGGTTCCCATCTTACAGTATATAGTTCCCATTCCCCTATTGGTAGGGTTTCCCATTCCTTACAGTGTAGGGTTCCCATTCTTACAGTGGAGGGTTCCCATTCTTTACATTATATAGTTCCCTTTCCTTACAGTAGGGTTCCCTCATTCCTTACAGTGTAGGGTTTCCCATTCTTACTTATATAGTTCCCATCTTACGTATAGGGTTCCCATTCCTTACAGTGTAGGGTTCCCATTCCTACAGTTAGGGTTCCCATTCCTTACAGTATGTTTTTCCC
>JAACNH010004837.1:0-22575 GCA_019447015.1 Hymenochirus boettgeri | reverse complement strand
TTGTGAGTATATGATTGTGAGTAAAAGTGCACGTTCAGCCACTGCTGATCCTGTACCGGCGATTTAAAGAGCTGATTGCACACCCTTTACTAACATGGAGGGGCCCAATGAGGAGACTTTCCAGGGTGGGTGGTAAATGAGGTTAAAAAGTTTCAATAACCTAGGCACAATTAAAAAAAAAGAAGGCATGGTTACGGTCGCTCCAACGTACCCAACCACAACGTATATGTCCACGGAATGCGCCAACGCCTACTGGGTGGCCCCAATGTCTAATGTGAAATAGAATCGTTAAAAGACCGTTGAGCGAAATCAACCGAAGGGCAGTGCCAATGGGTGTTTCTCCAGTAATCCCCCCACAAAGTACAAAACGGTGGCCCAGGTGAGTTTAGCAGAAGTGCCAAGTAGGGATACACATCGGGGAGAACTGAAACCGTCTTTTCTCCGGAAAGTGGCCCCGCGGGGGTCCGGGCGAAAGTTGCCTGGGCACATGCGAAGCCATTCTCACCGCCCACCTCGCCAAGAAGGGGGACTCCCGCGCAAGGACAGGAAAAAAAGCCGCATCCATAGCGGGCTTCGGATGGCCTAGTCCACAAGGAAGCACCCGTAGCTGTTGCCAGATGGTATACAAAGTGGGCAAGGCATCGGGGGGCACAAGGGAAGGAACAATTCGGGGTGGAAACAGGACGAGGCATTGGTAACGTACTATCTGGGGACCGATAGATAAACTAAAAAAGGAACAATGGTAGTTATCGTAGGCGGGGGGTGGGGGGGAAGTGCTGAGTGAGAAAGTGGAGCACAGTTAAACTAGCATAAGGATCATGGATAAAACCTTGTAAATTAAAGGGAAAGGGGTGTATCTCGGCACTGGCGATATTTGTATAAGGTTGAATTTTGAAAAGTACGCAGATCTGATTGAAAAGCAAGGGGCGGGGAAGAATTGCTGAAGGGGATCAAAAAGACTTAGTGGCAATTAAACTGTATACCAAACGTAAATAACTAAACAAATGAGGAAACACAGGAACGGATAGCGCGGGAAACCAGCAAATGTGAAGGGGACCAATGTTCAGGAAAAGCCCAACACGCAATCGGGAGGAAAAAGAGTCAAGCAGAAGTCAGCCCCTAGGTACACGAGGCAATGGGCCGGCGGGGACATGGAGCGCTTGTATACATTACTATGCGGCCATGGAGGGAGGATGGAAACGTCGGCGAATAGAGAAAAGGATAAAAAGAAAGGGCTGCGTAAGAAGAGAGGGAAGGGGCCGAGAGTTGGCGCGTCGGCACCTAGTCAAAGACATAGTGGCAGCACGGGTGGGAGAACTAGCGAGCTGGAGAGAATTGAATTATTCCTTGAACCGGGTTCGCGTCAATGCCTGGCATACAACTGTGGGGTGTTACGGTAGGGATTGAAGCGACGGAAAGAGTAGAGGAACACAAAAAAGAGCTCCTGGTTAAAACGCGGTCGGAGCCGGTTCTTGCAATAGAGGCGAAGCTGGAAAATAAAGTCGACACAAACGTGGTGATAAAAACAAGTGGAGATAGCGCCTTTAAGGGTGGGACATAGGACCCTTTACATTAATAATTATAGGTGGGGGCAGTAATGTTCTTGGACTAAGGAAAAAAAATGCGTCTCCTTCGTTTATATAAGAATTCCAAAAATGTTGGGGTTAGAGGCGTAGGGTGTACTGGGGTTTTATTCATATTTTGGCAGCTTTTTGAGGACCGGAAAGGAGGAGAAGAAATCCTTGATTTCATCCAGAGTTAAAGAATCCATTTCTGGTTGTGAATACATTGGATCCTTTCCAGCTGAGAACGTTGAGCGTTTAGCCAATGGAATAAGCTCCCCATTGGAATTTCGCTTCTCACTAAACAAATATGGTCCAATTCCCCACTAGAGGCAATGTGAGTATGTACATACAATTGTGGGACCTTCAGTAACCAACTAGGTCACAGTCTTGGGATAGACGAAAATTGGTTAAAATAAGAATTCTCGTCCACCCCCTACAATTTATATAATTAATTTAATCCTTGGCCACGGCTTCCTCATTAATTAGAACAACGTCATTTGTTCAATGGCCTTGTCTGATAGACCGCCCATACTAGAGCACTATGTGAAGTTAAGGTGCCAGGGACTAGGTGGATTGGGTGAGCAGTTCAATAAATGGAATTTATTGATAATTTGGCTACTTCAGAGTTATTTCAATGTCCTGCAGATTTATTAATGCATCGTGTAAGTCGGGGTAAAATTCCTACACGAACCCGGATTGTCCCACCGGTAAGTATAATGGAAATATTGGGATCTGTTTTTATTTTGATGGCTTTTTGCTTTACATATTGGATGTGAAGGGGATCCCCGTGAGATTGTTACACAGATTGCAATTAAAACGGGCAGTTTTTACTAGATATAATTGGAGACATAACGTTCTAGGGTGCGGAGTATTCATTATAGGACATGTTGTACCAGACGCCAATCAAGATTGAATTTTTTCGCACATCTATTGCAGTGAGACCAATCTGATTGGATACTTAGATTCATTGTACTCTTACACTGTACAGATTTGTTTTAAAAGTTTATAATTATTTTACTCCCAAATAATTTATGACTTATTTTCTTTTGGTTCCTCTACATGATCTGAAACCCGAGAAATGCCTGATGGATGCTTCCGGGTACTAAAAATGGAAACTTGGCCACTGCGAAGAAGGGGTAAGATTTCTATTTAGATAGACAAGGGAATCATTTAGTAATTGGTATTATGGTTCTACTTGACTGTTTTTTTATGTAGATTGACCTCCAGTTTTGTGTTTCACCAATCATTTCTATGTCCGATATCTGGTTTCCAGTCACTGTCTATAATTAACTGTAAATTTTCTGTCCCTGGTTCGGCATTGGCCAGGGAGATTGATATTTTCCCCGTCTATGTGTCACAATGTACCAGCCCCGGAGATGTGGAGGAACAGAGCCCTACACCAGATCGGTGGACTGGTGGGGGCTGTGGGGCTGATGATTTATAATGTTGGTCGTTCGTGTAGTATGAAACATTATTAATAGAACCAATGGACATTTTTAATTGGTAGTATCACAGTTCTTTTTTTTTAAAAAGGGCATGTCCAACCCCTCAAACTGTAATTTAACCCCATACTCTGGCCACATTCTATAGTGTAAAAAAAATCCTTAACCTTAATCTCTGCTCCAAATGTTTTTTCTTTGTTGCTTTGGCCCCTTCCAAGTCCCAGGAAACTGTTGTGTAGAAGCTCCCATTGAGTCATTCGCTGTGGCTGTCCCTGTGCCTCAACTCTCAAGGTCTGAGGCATAACTCGGGAAGTCCCTCCCGCCCCCCGCTCCTAGACCTCTCCATCCGTCCTGATCCTCCTCTGAGGCCGTGCACCTAGCGTGAAATCGCCTCTTTATTGGAGGTACGTCAAGCTTCCCACCCTAACCTGGCCATAAATATTTTGAAAAAACTTCCCCTCATAGTTTACTTACGGACCCCTTCTCTCCCGCGGCTCTTTGAATGCAAGTCACCGTGTCGTGATTGGGCCTCATCTTAGCCAATCACCAACGCATATGGCAGACCACCCCTGCTTGCAACTTCCGCAGCAGGGAGCAGGATAGGAGACTTTCGGAGATATGGGCTGTCAAGTTAACATCTGGGCCTTTTTTTAAAACTATTATGGCGGTGGGGGTGGGCAGCTGCTACCTACATTATATAAAAAGTCTCATTTCAGGGTGGACATGCCTTTTAAACACCCCCAAAGGCCCATAACTACATTGGTACCAACCGACCTGCCGGATAAAGGAAACACTGGAATTCTTCTTTATTGTTACTATCCTGTAGATTATCACACCTGTATCTACTCAAATCCCCTTAATGTATTTCCTTAAAAACTGGGTTTTAAAACAAATATTTCTCTTTTCTCCGCTGCCATTTGACGTAAAAATTGGGACGAGCTGGAAGATTGGATAATTAATGAAAGTCCAACGTATCCTTAGAATCTGACCCATGTCCCAAGGATTATTAATTAGGTAAGTTACCGGGTGAAACTGTACTGTTTGACCGCTGGGAATCCAAACTGTGGGGTAACTGATGTGTTGTTTTGTTAGTTTCACTTGGTTACAGACGGAGTAGAGTCTCGCCTTGGAGGACGAGCCAAGGTGCAAGGAATTGATGTATCGCCCATTCTTCCAGGTAATTGATCCAGACCAACAACAAGGGAATTCTGGAATCGGAACGTTAGAACATAATGGGATTGGTTTGGTTTATGTTGGTCTGTTGGTATAAAAAGGATAAACTAATCTGTTCCACCTTTCTCTGTATTTCCCTGTTCCATAGACAATACCTGGGATGAATTGCTGAAAGGACCATCACTCCCCCATTTCTCCCTGAGCCTTATTCACCCCCAGCTCCATAGGAAGAAAAACAGCAACTTGAACCTCCATTAAGCAGCTACATCTATAACCAGACTATATCCCGATCCGATTAATAGAGATCAGTCGGCTTTGGCAGGAACCCACCATGGAAGAAACCCGGATACCATTCTGTCCTGGCTGTGGCCTTTGACTTTCGGGACCATCTCAGCCGGAGGCACTGAGCCTGACCCATCTTTACAAATCACTCCCCCCGTACTTGCGTGGGTGTCCTCCGGGACTTACTCCGGTTTCCCCCACGATCCTAAATATAACGGAGTGATAGTGATTAATGATGGTAAGCTCTTCGGGGGAGCGCCTTGAATGTAAATGATAAGTAGTTTGTGAAGCCCCATTGAAGTTGTTGTCCCTATATAATATAACACTAAACATTGTCTAGATTCACAACTTTGAAACAAAACCTTTTTGTATACAGAATCAAATGTGAATAAACGGGGGGGGGGGGGGGGGGGGGGGAAGGGGTGGTGTGGGGGGGTCGGTTTTGCCTTTGTTTTTTTATCAATATAAAAATTGTGATGCGTCCAATACGGGGTCCTGGTATCGTCTCAATCTACACACGGCCATAAAGGCACCAACCATCCGCCCTTGTACAACAGAATAGAATTTACCATTACTCTATAAAGGTTCCATATGGGACGTCTTACAGACATTGTAAGAATATCCTTATCATGTTCCACCAATGTACCAACTGATCACTTCAAACCACGTTTCAAGAAAATCGGTCATTGATGAACATGAATACGGCAGGTATCCCACCTTTCCTGGTAGTCGGCTGGAGTCCTCCTGATTTGGGGTGGTCTCCCCACACCTGCGAGACCCCGAAATGACTCTCCAATATTATACTCTTCGGATCTAGTTTAGTTTTGATATATATCGTTGAATCTGGATGGTTTAAAATTGATTATTATGTATCCAGAAACTCAAATCTTCTGCTAAACCTTCCTAACCTCACATAATACCCCGCCATTTTCCTTACCATACTACCTCTAAAATCGCTCTATATTTAAGAACCATAGCTGTTGTATGTCACTTAGATCAACTGGAACTTGAACTGAGTTCTTGAAGCACGTGTTCCGCGTAGTCTGTCAATCGACTTGCTTTCCTCAATTCAGACTGACTTGTACAAGAATCTGTGGCATTATGTACCCCTGGAAAATTCCCATTTAGCATATCACGCCATTTGTTTAAGGGTGTGATTAGATAGTGGCTAAGAGGTGTTTTAGAACTCCCAGAGTAAGGTGTTAAAACCGCTTGTACATGGCAGCACAGTTGTGTCGACCCCCCCCACCTCTATTTTAGGCTTGGTTTCTTTATTTTCATCAAAATGGCCTCCTTACCACCTCTCTTGACCAGTCAACGTTCTTCGTCGCCATGATGTAAACATTACATCTTCAAGGTATGTCCTTTAATCCTAAGATGCAGCTACAAGGCTGATCCTGACCCGAGGAATTGGGGGGGGGGGGGGGGGGGCCCTTCTGTTCTGGGCATCGTTGATGCTTGCTGTTTTGGTCTCCCCCCACATACAATCAGAGCATTTCTTCACTGCACGGCACTGTATTATGATGATCTCTTTCTTGTGTTTTTGTGGTATTGGGTCTTTCGGATGTACAATTGCTCTGCCTCAGTGCTGTGTTTGTTCTGTTTAAGCAGACAGGATACATATGTTGTTTGAAAATTCTGCTTAATTTCTCTGAGTACCCCGTGCTAACATATGGGATGACCATGTTCTTCCTCCTGTCTTGGCTTTTCCCCTTCACTGTTGGTATTCCGTGTTCTTCTTCTTTTCTTTCCGTCTACTGTCTTTTGACACAAAGGCCCCAGTCTGGACTTCCACAGTTTTAAAGGTGCTCCTCTGAGATGTTTATCCATTTTCTTTAGGCCTTCGCCTCGGTGTGCTAGTGGGGATGTTCTCCGGCTCTGTGTTGCCAGGGTTCTGCTTGACCCCCAGCTTTGTGATCTAAAGGTGGTGGGGTTCGACACCACTGCTGCCATGTACAATTCTGTTTTTAAATTAACACCTTACTCGGGGTTTCTTCTTTAATCCCTCTTAGCCACTATCCTAATCCAAAGCGCACAACACCCCTTAACACTTGGGCTGTGAATTCTAATTGGGATTTTTCACCTGGTACATAGCATATTGCCACAGATTCTTGTAACAAGTCATTTCTGACATTGAGAAGCCAGTCGGATGATCTAGCGAAACTCTTCAAGAACTATCATTTCCAGTCCCGTTGATCTAATTGGAATAGCAACAGATATACACCATTACCTGTAGGAATGAGAACTTCACAAGCATATAAGAACCTAATACCGTTGGTGTTTTCACAACTAAACGGGAAATAAGGGAAAGTGGAAATAAAAACACAAAAAAACAATATCTATAAAAATGATATGTATAAAGACCAAGGTCCTAAAAACAAAACTCCTGACTGACAGTCCTACAATCACCATAGAGGTCCTTATCATTGAAACAAGAATATATCACACACCGAAATATTATACCATTGTTTTCCCTCTGGACCTTTTTCTATCAACCCTCCTCTATCTACTTACGCTATCCCTTAGTATACTAACGCAAAGAGAAAAAGCTAAAACATATTACCTCCAAGGGTTGCAAATATCTATACGATTATATTTACATCCAGTTTTGCTGGAGCATACGTATGAACCCACCCCTACATGCCCTCCTCTCTGCCCCCCATGAGAATGGGGGAAAAGGCCGAAGCATTAATATTCTATACCTCACTTTTAACCTCAACTACTATGTTTAGACTTTATGCATATGGCTATAAATACATTATGTTCATGTTTTATTTATGTTTGCAGACATGCATTCGCTCTGACCAAAGGCATGTCTCCACAGGGGCGTAACTACAGTGGAGCAGGGGGGGCCCGGAGCCAGGGGCCCCCATCTTATTTTTTTCTTGACGGTTATTACACTCCTGTCCAGGAAACCACTGTGGAATGAAGCACAGATTATGGGCCCCCCATCAGAGTTTTGTTGGGGGGCCCCGTGAGTCCTAAGTTACCCACTGTATCCCACGCAGCCTCAAACTAATTTATACAACAACCCCCTGGAAAGCACAACCAAACAAAATGTAAGCATGTACAACAAACATCAATGAATAACAAACATCTCACCATAGTATATCAACACAATGCCGAGGGTTTCAACACAACAAAAAAAAAGGCAGCATTTAAACAATATCCAGGTAATAAAACCACACATCATATTTTACAAGAACCCCTTCTCACAAAAATCCGCACCTCAATAATAGCCATAAACAATACACACAAACCACATATCAGCAAATGACCGCTCTTATCCATTATCCATGACTCCTCTTATAGCATCCATTCATTCAGAAAACTCATTAAGATGTCACCCATCATACAACCGATCTGGATAAGGAAGTCAGATACATACTGATATACTGGAGTAATAAATCGAATTTCAGGCTTTAAGTTAGCTGAAAACCTAACCTGCTTTATGAACCCGGGTCAAGTCCTAATTATATCCAAATTCTGAAATTTGCGATGTAACCAGTAGGTGCGCTGTGTTAACCTGCATAGAAATTTACAGGAGCTGATCTGCCTTTACACGTTTCCTGCTTCCCTGTAGTCCGCTGCTGGACTTCACGCACAGCACTGTCACGGCTCTCATCTTGATGCTGTAAATCTAATGGTTCTCCTCCTCAGTTTGGGGCAAAAAACAAACAGCTGCTAGTACAGTGGCAAATTGACAGCTTGAAACTACAAAACTCCTCATGTGACTTTAACTATTGGGATCAAGATTCCCTTACTAATGTGGGTCGAGGGCCCTTTAACTATATAGGGGTCAAGGGGCCCTATTATAGGGGTCAGTAGAAGTGTCAAATAATGGTAAATCTTAATTAAAAAAGTTTACTGAACATGCCAGCTCCAGCATGTTGGAAACTAACGCAACTCCCCCCAAAGCATGGCTTGAAGTTGTAGTTTCGCAAACATCTGGAGTGCCAAAGGAAGTTGGAGGTTACGGTACACCTACTGATTTGGCTATTACTGTATTGGATTCATAATAATGGGAATCCTGCTGTCCATTTAAAGGGCAGACTAATTTCTACCATGTTATACTCGAGATCAGCTTTTACAATTTTTTTCAGGTAGAAAATATGTACCGAACACCCGCGACCGGGGACTCGACTTATACCGTATGCGACTATACTCGAGTATTACTGTACTGGTCCACTGCTCCATCACACAAACTATATTGTTCTTAAACAATACTCCAATATTAAAATCATTTAAAAACCCATTTCCACAAGCCATGATATAGTAGCAGGGGACTTTAACTTCCCCTTAGCTTTAACCGTGGTACAGATCCAAAACACACAAAGCTAAATTATAACAAATGCAGCACTTTAAGCAAATACACTCAAGATGAAGAAACCACCCTTCATACCACAGGAAGATAAAATGACTGCTATGCAAGACTTCGACTATTTCTGTACTCCGCAACAATCCTGAGAGCCATCAATACAATTCCACTATTGAAACATTTATGGTCGACCATAAAATCATTCAAATAAAATAAACTCAGGATCAAAAAGACCATTGAAAATAACACAATGGAGAACTAAATGAATACACCACTATAATCCCCCCTCCATAAAGACCAACTTTAAAAAAAATATTACTTATAATATGGCACAAAATAACCCCAGTAATCCTGAAGGATCCATCAGACAAATTAGCTCCAAACCACAAAAAACAACCAAGAACCACTATCCCAGCTAGAAAACACAAATTCATCACTTTGCAAACCAAACACATAGAAACAGGAAATAAATTCTCCGAAATTGTAGCAGCCTACAACACCTAACAAGCAATAATGTCACAAATAATGGACAAAATCACTGCTCTGTCAAAGAAACATTTTACTACCAAACTGGAAAAAACCATATTAACCATTGGCAAACACCTTACTTAAACCCAATCAGGAATAACCCAAAATGACTAAAATAAACGACTAACACCCAAGGCACTTTACTACCGACCCATATTCAATATCCAACATTCCAATCATACTACAACACCACTATAAACACAAACCCCCACACAACAATAAAATAATTTTCCAAATCTTTTCTCCAAGACAAACTCCCAAAAACAGACAACCATATCAACTCCGCACATATATTGACAAATTGACCAAAACATTACAATACATGAAAAACCACTAATCTACTACAAAATTTGAAACCCAATTAACACCAACATTTAGTAAATATTTTATAACTGTTTCCTACCGGAGAACAATGTACTCAGAAAAACACTGCACACATCACCTACACCAAACAAGTGTACAAGCTTCTACCGCACCAACAAAATTATAGACCTATATCCCTCATCAACAGATATAAAATTCTAACCAAAATACTATTACCAATGATTAAACCCTTCATACAATCATTTAAAGGGCGATGTCCACCCCTTTAATCAACTTTATTTATATTGGTACGTTATTAAGTCCCCCAGCCCCAAAACCACCTCACTCGTTTTTTGAGAAAGTGGCCGCCGATGTTACTTACCTTACCAACCTCTTTCCTTCCTCCACCGCAGTAATCCCGGCCCTTGCTTGTACGCAGGGCCTTCTAATGGGTTTTTTGCTGCCTGAGGCAAACTTTAGAATGCCGCCAAATCGGAAGTGGGCGTGGCTCATGTCGGTGGGCGTGGCTCTGTCGATGGGCGTGGCTAACATTTTAAAAGATTTTTGTAGCTTCCTAAAGGCCAACCGCTTGCCCACCGCACATGCGCTGAATCCCGCCACCCCTCCCATGATCGACCCAGTACCGGGTGGAGACCCCCATGGCCATGATAAGACCCCAGGGAGGTTACAGGCCACTGAAGATCCAGCCACCCCCCCATGATAGAATGGTGACCCCATGGATGAGGTTACAGCCATGCCACTGACTGAGTGTCACAGCAGCAGCAGCCACCCCCCCATGATATGACCCCAGGCCCATGGAGGTTACAGGCCACTGATAGCCAGGTCCCGCCCCCCGCCGATAAGACCCCTCCCAGTCCCCAGGGACAGGGAGGTTACGTACAGTCTTGAATCCAGCCTCCAACCGAGCCACGTGAGTGAGACATCCCCCCAATGAATAAAGACCCCAGGGATGTTCATTACAAACATGCCAGGAGGTCTGGAGGCCACTCACTGAATCAATCCAGCCCAGCCCCCAAGACCCCAACTCCCCCCCCCCCAAGCTTGGGACCTGGCTGGCTGTCCTGTGATTCGCCTTCTATAAAATGACACTAGCAGTGCACTAGCAACAGTTAGAGCTAGTAATAGTAGTTTTTTTTTTGGTACTAACAGTTGCCACTTCAACCTTGCAGGCACCAGTCCAGGCAGCTTAATGTGGTGGCCGTTGTACTCGTTCTCGGTCGCTCGCTCCTCAACGTTTTTTCACAACTGTCCTGTCAATTAGTGAAGTGCCTGTGCAGAGTGAGAGGTGCGTGCTGGGCTGGCCACTCCCCTCCGTTTTTGCCGTGCGTAAGTCCTGCGCGCAAGTTTCCGAAGTTGCGCGCGCGCCGCGGCCCTATGCTTGTCTTTCAAGCCTGCTGCTGACCACCACCATTGATGACTGTCCCAGACCTTCTTGCGCCGCGTGCAATGCGCGGCGCCGAGCGTTTACGGTTAGTACAGTGATTTTTTTTTGGTGTGCTTTAAATTTTGGCGCCTTTGGCCTAGTGCCCCCTCCTGAGTCACTGACGCAGTGGCCTCATTACAGATGCGGCCCTGGTGTATAGGAATAAGAGTGTTCATAACGTACTATACACTTTTACTTCACCCTCCCAAGCCGTTTCCTGCGACATTGGATCGGTCCCTGCCGGAAACCGTCTCTACTGTTTTTCTATGCGATCGCAAAAATGAATGGATTTTGTCGACGCATGTTCCAGTCTGCATTGAGAACGGGAGAGGCTGTTTCGATCGCATGTCGCGGGAACCTCGGTCGGGTAAGTATAATTGTAAATTGTACGGCCACCTTTAGTTTACCTTTTAACAGCGAATATACAATTGTTACTTGTTTTACAGTCATTGTTTCCAGTCAAAACCTTCCATTGCTTTGTTATTGTTTTAAATGGGAATAATGTGTTTTCATTCACTTTCCCTTAAAGCAGGGACTCCAACCTGTGGGCCCTCGGCATGTTCGAAAACTACATTCCCCAGCATTCCCCTGTGTGTTGCGGTATAGTATAGTAGTAGACTATACCCGCGCAAGATTAATACCCCTTTAGGCTGCTTTTCACTCTCGCGCATGTTTGTATGTTCAGGCACATTTTTAGCCGCCAATGAACCTGGCGCACAATAACCCCTAATGGGTTTTGTTGTAGCGGTTTCGAGTTAAGGCCAACACTAAGTCGATCCGCTTGCGTCTTTTAAAAGAAGCGCACATTTAGTGGTGGCCTAATTGATGTGCTCTGTGGCCCAGTTTCGCACATTGTGCGATCGCAGCACACACTCACTGTAAACCTCACACGCGCTTCGTGGGCGTTTCTGGAGTGTGCGCTTGGCCAGCATTAAACCTGGCGTTTTTTCCCCATGATTTGAACCACCTTTCTTTTTTATTCTCATTATCATACAGACGCCATAAAAATGTTCCTGTGTCTTGTACCTCGCAGAACCTCATACAACCGACAACTTAGTAAGCTTGTCGTTTGCCAGTTTCTTATATCTGCGCTTAAGAAACACTTCCTGCTGCGTTTTTTTGAAAAACTAGAAAACGTAAACTTTACAATCTCACACTGAAAAACGCTCACTTTTTAAGAACAACTCCGCTTCCATTGACTACAAAGGGCAAGTTTTGACTGTTTATTGTTAAAAAAACGAGAATAAAAGTGGCCCTACCGTTGCACTTATAGATCACATGGGTGCACTAAACCCATTTAATAGTTATCACTTCGGAACTACATACAGAGCTGCGATGGAGGATATGAAGTGACCCTGAATCTTAGGACAGCTCTTTGTAAATGATTTCTCAATATTGAACCTATTTAAAGGGGGATGTTGGAGGGTAGGTAACTTATAGAATACAGAGTATCCGAGCTGCGGGGGAGATATTGAAGTGAACCTTATCTTAGTGACAGCTCTGTGTAATGTCTTCTCAATCGTGTACCTATTTAAAAGGGAATGTTGGAGGGTAGGACTTATAGAAAATAGACATATACAGAGCTGCAAGGTGGAGGATAATGAGTGAACCTGATTCTTAGCGCAGCTCTGTGTACTGTATTTCTCAATAGTGTCCCTATTTAAAGGGAGGTGGAGGGTAGGTAATTATGAAACAACATAGACAGAGCTGCGGGGAGGTTTGAAGTTAACCTGATCTAGCACAGCTCTGTGTAATGTTTTCTCAATATTGTCCCTATTTAAAGGGGAATGTTGGAGGGTAGGTACTTATAGAAACACACAGTACCGAGTTGCAGGGGGAGGATATTGAAGTGACCTTTATCTTAGCACCCGCTCTGTGTAATGTAATTTCTCAATAGTGGACCTATTTAAGGGGGATTTTGGAGGGTAGGTCCTTAATAGAAATAACATAGACAGTCTGCAGGGGGAGGATAAGAATGAACCTGATCTTAGCCAGCTCTGGTAATGTATTCCTCATAGTGTCCCTATTTAAAGGGATGTGGAGGTAGGTCTTATAGAAACAACATAGTCACAGCTGCAGGGAGGATATTGAAGTGACCGTGCTTGCACAGCTCTGTGTAATGGTATTTCTCAATAGTGTACCTATTTAAGGGGGATGTTGGAGGGTAGTACTTATAAAATAACAGAGACAGAGTTTGGGCAGGGGAGGATAATGAAGTGACCCTGATCTTAGCGCATCTCTGTGTAATGTGTTTCTCAATAGTGTCCCTATTTAAGGGGATTTTTGAGGGTAGGTACTTATAGACCACATAGTACAGAGCTGCATGGGAGGATAATGAAGTGCACTCTGAGCTTAGCGCAGCTCTGGTGTATGTATTTCTCAATATGTCCCTATTAAAGGGGGATTTTGGAGGGTAGTACTTATGAAACAACATACAGAGCTGCAGGGGGAGGATAATGAAGTGAACCTGATCTTAGCGCACAGCTTTGGTGATGTAATATTTCGCAATAGTGTAACCTATTTAAAGGGGGATGTTTGGAGGGTAAGGCACTTATAGAACAACATAGGTACACAGATATGCAGGGAAGATATGAGTGAAACTTGATCTTAGCACTCTCTGTGTATGTATTTCTCATAGTTGTACTATTTAAGGGGAATGTGGAGGTTAGGTAGTTATAGAAACACACAGTACAGAGCTTCAGAGGGAGGATAATGAGTGAACTGATCTTAAGGCACAGCTTGTGTAATGTATTTCTCAATATGTACCCATTAAAGGGGGATGTTGGAGGGTAGGTATTATAGAAATCACTAGTACAGAGTTGCAGGGGGAGGATATAGTGAACTGATCTTAGCGCAGCTCTGTGTAAATGTTTTTCTTCAATAGTGTCCTATTTAAAGGGAAGGTTTGAAGGGTAGGTCCTTATATAAAAACATAGTACCAGAGGCTTCAGGGGGATAATGAAGTGAACTGATCTAGCGTTCAGCTCTGTGTAATTGTATTTCTCTCAATAGTGTCCCTATTTAAAAGGGGGATGTTTGGAGGGGTAGGTACTTATGAACCAACAGTCAACAAGCTGCAGGGGAGGATAATGAGTGAACGCTGATCTTAGTCACAGCTTTGTGTAAATGTCTTTCTCAATAGTTAACCTATTTAACGGGGGATGTTGAGGTAGGCCCTTATATAAACAACAAGTACAGAGAGCAGGGGGAAGATATGAAGTGAACTTGACTTAGCACAGCTCTGTTGATTATTTCTCATAGTGTACCTATTTAAAGGGAATGTTGGAGGTAGGTAATTATATAGAAACCACACAGTACAGACTTGAAGAGGAGGATATGAAGTGACTTGATCTACGACAGCTCTGTGTACATGTGTTTCTCAATAGTAATCGCTATTTCAAAGGGAATGTTGAGGGGTAGGTACTTATAGACAACCTACCGAGCTGCAGCTGGACGATATGAAGTGAACTAGATCTTAGCACAGCTCTGTGTAATGTATTTCTCATAGTGTCCTATTTAAAGAATGTTGAGAGGTAGGTATTTATAGAACACCATAATGTACCTATATTTACGTCATCCATGAACAACATTCGACTAGACTTACTATTGCAATCTTGACCACACCGGGGGGCAACTATTTAATCAAAGTCAATAGATTATGTTAGAATTTTACATCAGCTGTAACATGCATTTCAATATATCATATGCCTTAGTTCTGACATGATATAACCAATGCTGTAAGAATGAAATTCCCCTTTCCCCTCGAGACAGGCTCTGTATGTAGATTGTATATGATTCTCTATTACCTATTTACATAACAATGTCCCCCTATTGGACCATAACTTGGCTTCCTTCCTCCTGCCAGCTTCTTGGCAGCCTGGACAATAGACACAATGGATTTGGCTTGGGTGATGTCCATTGGTTGCTGGAGGAATCCCATGTATAATTGGATACAGAGGGAGGATAAAGACCGTATGAAATGACAGTTATACACACATAGAAAACCTTTGATTAGAACGTTATCTTTTATAGTCCCTTGGCATCAGCCAATGATGGACATGAATATTGTTGCAGACATTCTGATTGATCAGCCAACAATTTCTGACACAGTTTCCCAAATGCCACCAAATGCCCAACCCTTTGTGACTATGAGTTGGTCTGAGTTGCAATATCGGCATGAAAAATGTGTCGTAAATTTACGGAGTTTTGTCACATGAGTTGGTTTTTTAATCAGTATCTGTAGGTCAGGTACGTAGATTGAATCTGTGTGTAACCACCTAATGAAACAGCCATTCTATATTAAAATTAGCCAATCATTGAAATCATTCTACATTAAAAAGGGCAATGCCACCCCCAAAACTATAATCCCCCCCACTATGGCCCACTATATATGTGCATAAAAATCCTTACCTACTCCCATCTCCAAATGGTTCTCATGTAATCCCCCCCAAAGTCCCACAAAACTGCCACCCGGAGCTAGCAAGCCATAGAGGACTCTGCCTCCGGTCTCCTCCTCCCCTCCGGGACAAGTTTGTCATGTGCAGAAGAGTCCCTCCCCCCTCCCTCTCCTCCCATTTTGGTCTCTCCTCCCCACTAGTGTAAAATCCCTTTCCCATATGAAAGATTCTAGCTCCCCAGCCCCCAAACCGCATTAGTATAATTTCAAGAAAGGGCCGCGAATGCCCCGTCTTGATTGCCTCTCATCCAATCACAGACGCGGCTGTCTTCCTGCCCCCTGTTGCAGTTCTATGCAGCCATAGGGCCGAGATTGTGCGGTGAAGGAGAGAGGTAAGGTAAGTAACCTATAGGGGCACTTTCCTAGAACTTTCATCTTAAAAAGTTTTTTTTTAAAGGGTGGGCCATCCCTTTAAATAGGTACACTTTTGAGAAATACATTGCAACAGGCTGTGCTAAGTCAGGATCACTTTCTGTAGCCTCCCCCTCGCAGCTCTGTACTATGTTGTTTCTATAAGTACCTACCCTCCAACATTCCCCTTTAAATAGTACACTATTGAGAAATACATTACACAGAGCTGTGTCTAGATCAGGTTCACTTCATTATCATCCCCTGCAGCTCTGTACTATGTTGTTTTTCTGGTAAGTGCCTACCCTCCAGACAATTCCTTCTTAATAGGTACACATGAGAATACAGTACACAGAGCTGTGCTAAGATCATGTCACTCATCTCCTCCCTGTCATCTCTGTACTATGTTTGTTTCTGTAAGTGCCTACCCTCCAACATTCCCCTTTAAATAGGTACACTATTGAGAAATACATTACACATAGCTTGTGCTAAATCAGGTCACTTCTTATCCCCCTCCCCCTGCATAGTGCTCTGTACTTATGTTTTTTGCTATAAGGTAACTAATAAAGGGTGATGTTGGAGGGTAGTAAAATGTTGCTAATGGTGACAGCCAGTCACCTTGGTATTATCCATCATTGAAATGTCTTAAGGTGGGTACACACACAAAGATGGATAGGACGTTCCGTTGGCCACAACGATTGGTCGGAAAATGCGTTTACAGATAAACGGTAATCGGCGCTTTATTTCTATCATTACTGTGTTACTCAGCTTAATGGGGACTCATGGAATGGAGCCATTCTGATGGTTTAGCCATCACAGGATTGGTGTAATGGTGACAGCCATTCTTATTGGTTTTAGTTTGACTGAGATAGTTAACAGTTTCTGTCAGTAACATATTTCTTTGTCACGTTTATGGATTTGTCAGGTTCAAGGTTCTTTCAGTTCATTCAAACCCCCCATGAACCCACTTTTCTACTTACATTCAGATTCTGGGTTATCTTTCTTTCATCATAGGTCTAGTGTTGTGTTTAGCACCCTCATCCTATCATAGTCTTTGTTTTTTGCATTTGATTACACAAGTGATCATTATCAATTGTAAAGCAAAAATAGCCATCCTTGATGGGCCAGCTCGAGTTGCTTGACCACTGTACAAGTACCAGATTGGGTTTTTTTTTGATTCCCTCAACTCCTGTTTGATCCAATTGTTTTCACTCGCTATCAGTTAAAGAGAAATAAAACGTTTGATCACCTGTGTGATTCTGCAATCAAATGAATTTTCATTGACACTGATCGTTCTATCATTAATCAATCGCATTATGTGATTGTTTCGTTTTCTGTGTAGTACAATTGGATATTTCCTTCCTCTTGTAAATTCTGAGGAATTTCGTATGAAGAATTGCTGCTGTGACTTTCCTGGACAGACACTCAACTCCGTGCGCCAGGCAGCAAGTCCACAGCTAAAGAAAGCACAAGAAATATATAAGTGACTTGCCAGGCTTCTGTGACATGTTGTTTTCCTACGGCACCATGTTTTTTCCAGAATGTGATTCATCATGTATGCAGTAGGATGAGAAATGAAGTCCCAAACACGTTTTAGGTTAAATACAACCTGCAGATTAACTTTCAAATGAACACTGGTCACATCCCTAGGCCGCAGCCTGGCAGACGCATCCTGGGGCGTAGCTACCAGGGGCGCGGGATGCGACCGCACCAGGGCCTTTGCCAACAGGGGCCCCCATTTTGTCTAAGGGTTCCAAACACTACCAGTTTGTGTGGCCAACAAAGCTGGCACATTTTTACCATTGTCTGTTTGCCAAGCATTTACCAGTCTTGTGCCAATTATTTTACCAGTGTTTATGTACAAGCATTTTAAAACAATGATTCTTTGGTTTGCAGTGCGATTTGGTTTGTCAAGCTGTGTTGGGGGGGGTCCATACACAAATTTTGGCATCATGTCCCATAAGTCTGTAGCTCGCCACTGGCGCTATAGTAACAAAAAAATTAACAAATCCTGCTTCCTGCTTAATTGTCATCACCACTACACTAAAACCAGGTCCCTCTCGCCATTGGTGGCAAGCTTGCTCAAACATCTCAAGCATAACGTTTCAATCTTTTTATCAACACCGCAAGGATACCAATACAAAGCTTGCCAAAGATTGTTGCGTTGTAGGAACCACACACGCTATCAATGCAGCAGAGCAAGTGGCTTGTTACAACATAGATACCTGCTCGCGAAAGTAGGAATTGTTTTAAAATTTAAGCACCGTAACTTCCGACAGTTACACCTAGACTGCAGGTTTGTATCAAATCTTATCTATCTACAGATCTCATCTAACCCCGAATTATAAAAAAAACGTCAATCTATTCTATCTAAAGACAAACACGATTTGCATTATGAGTTCATCCCACCACTGTATGCTACGTGCTGCCTCACTGAGGGCATTGGAATTTAATATGTCATACTTCATAACAAGGCCAGGACCATGACTGATATGTTAGACCATTAGTAACCCTTGTGTCGCATACCTTCACAAAGAAACCTTGTCTAATGAGGTGCACTCAAATCTCTCCCTGCAGTAGAGATCACACAAAAAAGACTCATGGGTCAAAGTTCCAAGCCTGTTGCTGAACATGACTTGTTTGGCCATGCATTTGGTCATCCAAGACAAATCTTACCAGGTACAATGGTTAATATGCATATAGCAACAGAGGAACCCCACCCAGGACAATACAGGGGGACGCTGTCCAGCGAAGGAAGAAACCACCACAAGTACAGTTTATGGCAATGATCAATAGATGAGAAGGATGGCAACCACTTTTCCCAATGCTGAAAAAGGTACAACCAGGCATTTCAAGGGTCTCCATGTTTTACCACATGACATACAACACATTGTATCCAACCACTTGCATATCGTGGCTTCTCTGTCACAAACCCTCTTTACCAATGCATAATATGCAAGCCTATTATTATTTAATTTAGATGATTTCCTCAACTATGTCTCAGTTTAATAAATTCCTTATTGGTAATATTGACCATTATATCATGCTTTCTCTATGCTCATCATTATAATCAGTGCTAGCTAGTCATCAGTTTATAATCATGGCTTTACTATGTCATTAGTTATATCAGTGCTTGTATCTATGTCATTAGTTATAATCAGTGTTTAGCTATGTTATCAGTAATAATCAATGCTCGCGTTCGTAGTTATAATCAGTGCTTTAGCTATGTCATCAGTTAGATCATGTTTTAGCTATTTCCATCAGTTAATCATGCTTAGCTATTCATCATTTATAATCAGTGTTTAGCTATTCCTCAGTTTATAACAGTGCTTAGCTATGTCTCATTTTAATAATCGTGCTCAGCTAAGTCAATCAGTTATAATCAGTGTTTAGCTAATGTCATCAGTTATAATCAGTGGGTGAGCTATGTCATCAGTTATAATCATTGCTCAGCTGTTTCTTAGTTATAATCAGTGGTTAGCTATGTATCACGTAACATGGCTGACTGAAACTTGTGTAATTATAGAAAATATGTACCCTATTTCTGTGGTTTTTTGGTGCTTTACGTACTTACTTGGTAACGTCTATATTCACAGACTGTATATAACATTACTATTAACTATTGTAATAACCATCATCTCCCAAATGTGGTCCTCCATCACCCTTACGATACTCACACGCCATTAGCAAATCCTTGCATGAGGGGTCGCATGCTGGTGAAAGTGAGTACTGTGGGAGAAGCGCAAAGGGAAGCTGGAAAAATAAAGAACATGATCAGGATTTGTCTCATGAAAAAGAAAGTTTTAATATCCATATCAACCATGTCCTTACCAAGATGCATCTGAGGACACATTGAGAAGGTCGTTCATCGCCTGATAGGTGCTCAACTCAACAGCCGTTAAAAGCATCCACAAATACCGTTGGATATGCAACAAGGAACTGTGAGGAGACAACGGTAAAACCTGGACCACCTTAAGTTTGAGAAAGCCCTAAGAGATAAGAACAGTCAACATAGACAGGCCACTTGGAAGCCCCTCAACAATAACCTATTTGTCCTTTTTTTCAAAAGCTCAAAAAGTTTGGTAAAACTCAAACTATTAAGTCATTCTGGTAAATACCAAATCTGTTAATTGGTATGAATTCTTAGTATTTCCTTCCAAGCTCCCCCTGCTCTTTAAAGAACTTTCATGGTCTCAGACATCACCAGCTGCAGAGGAACTATGGAAAAAACTGGAACAATGAAACCTCAATAATGAAATTGTTTAAATTTTGGAACGTTTTAAGCTTAAAAAGTGAATTGGTTTGTTTTTCATTTTATTGTCTGTGACTATTGATACACTTTTATGCCAATAAAAAATTTAAATATTTGTTTTTAAACACGAACTGCTCAGGGGATTACATAAATTCAAAATCAAATCGTACATTGGGGACATTCTACTACAAGGAATAGTAGTCATGGCTGTTTGTTTATTAATGGGACATCTATCTACTAGATTGGTCACTGACGCCCTCTGTTTGTTGTTCCCTGATTGGCCCCAAGTTTATTCATGTGGTTTAGCATAACCTCAGCAATATTGCTGCATCCAAATGTATGCAGATGGGATTAATAAAAAGATGTTTCTTTATATGTTCTTTAATATCACCAAGTTAATTGGTAGAGATTACATAATCATGCTATTCTGTTATCACTCATTAAAAGCATGTGTGGTTTTTTTTTTTTATACTGTAATTGGATTTTGGATTTATCTAAATTTAACATTAGTTGAGTGGGAGTGGCCACATGTTGTCCGTCTGTGAAATCGAATCCAGTGAAACACAATTGTCTTCGTTAATATTCAAGGCATCAAGTCCTTTATTTTAATAATGGTACAGCTAAGAGGTGGCCACATTCAATTTGTACAGTTATATATTTGCCATTTTAAAATGAATTTTCCACACCCTTGCAGAAAAACGAAACATGAAACTAAAGAAAGTAAAAAAAACAGCTCCTATATTTAACACAATGTTGCGACTTGCATCAACATATTGTAAGGCTGTATTTTAGGGGCTGGTTAATATCATTTTCCCATCAATCACCCCAGGACACTGACTTCACAACTCTATAATCAACCCAGACTAAACAAACCAGCCAAATCAATTAACCCCCCCCCATATAACCCCCCTAACCCCCCCCCCCGTACCTCCATCACAACTGCCCAGCTAGTTCCAGTCATTGTGACTCTGCCTCATCAGCAAGATCCCACAGCCCAGAATGTCCAGACAACAGGGCCAAAGAACACCCAAATTACACCTCACACAACCCCAGGGGAATTGCAGGGTACAAGATTACGTGAGACAAAATGGCCACATATCACCCACTAAAAAACCACAGATTCTCAAGTCAATGCATTTTGGGATATATATCGTGCGTGAAAAGTGTATGGGAGTTGTGTAGAGTGTTGTTGGTAAAGAGTGTATGGAGTGTGTTAGAGTGTGTGTCAGATGTCTGGAGTGGTGTTGTAACGAGTGTGTAGAGTGTGTGGGAGTGTTGTGGTAAAGAGTGTGTTAGCGTGTGTGTAGATTGTATGGTGTTGTGTGTACAGAGTGTGAGAGTGTGGTGTAAAGCGTGTAATGGAGTGTGTATAGTTGTAAGTGTGTGAGTGCGTGTAAAGAGTGTGTCCTGGTCCTGAGTTCGATTCACCCTTGGACACATCTGGTCAAGGAGTTTGTATTTTCTCCCCGTACTTTCGCGTGTTTTCCCCCGGGCACTCCGGTTTCCTCCCTCCACCGTTCCCCCCCCAATCATCAAGACATACTGATATGTTAGTTATGTGTCCATATATGTGCTTAGATGTTTAGGTGGCATGTAATGTGTAGGTCCCATAAATGTGATTAAGATGTAAGATCTTCGGGCAGGGCCTGAGTGAAGTATACAAGGTCATTGTAAGCGCTATGGAATATGTTTGTGCTCTATAAATCCATCATAATAATACTAATAATATAATTAAAAATTGTATTTTGGTGTGTATTTGAATTAAGGACCTTACCCACCCCGGTGGTATATTATCCACGACAAGGTGTCGTTATAGCAGGGAAACACTCCGCATGGGGCTACTGCTATTCTGTGCAAACTTCGTACTTGTAAAAAACACAAGAACACAAAACCGCAATCTACGAGTAACCGATTATTTCTCATGTTTTTGTCCTTAAAATTGATTTTTAAAAAATTGTCAAAATGTGACAAACAATAAAATTACGTGTCTTTCTCTTATAAAACAAACTATTATGAGATTAATGACTAATTTCTTTATAAAGAGTGTATAGAGTGTGTGTAAACAGAGGTGTGTAGAGTGTGTGTGGAGTGTGTACAGAAGTGTGTCGTACAAGTTGTGTAGAGTGGGGTGTGGAGTGGGTGTAACGAGTGTGTAGTGTATATGGAGTGTGTGTCCAGTGTGTGAGTGTGTGTAAAGCGTGTGTGTCATAGTGTGTGTAGTGGTTGTGTGTAACGTGTGTATAGTGGTGTGGAGTGTGTGTAAGAGTGTGTTGTGGTATGGAGTGTGTGTAATGAGTGTGTATATGTGTGGGTAAAAAGTGTGAGAAGACAGTGCCCTAACTACAGTCCCCATGAAGGCTAAAAGGGCCTCCCTATCTCCTGACTCGGACCTCAATTTCCCTGCTTTTAAACAGCCGATTGTGAAGTATTGTTGTGATAAAATTGCCACGTTCAGCCCTGCTGA